>CAMOHE010048860.1:0-23850 GCA_946598075.1 Artocarpus hirsutus | reverse complement strand
ATCTTGAATTAATTTTGTTTACAAAATTAATTCAACCGACAAACAGACATGAATTATTTGATTCTTCCAAATTTTCAACCAAACTAATAAATTGACATAAGTCACCAATTATTGTAAAAGCACGCCGTATCGTTACAAGATTTTGTAAGTTAGCAAAGGGGACCAAATGGACCTATATAGTTCAAGCTTCCGATAATTATGAAACCCAATATCCTAGATATAAATTTCATAATTATCAACTCCGACGCTATTCCACTAAAAGCTTGGAGCTGCACTCTCGAACTCTATAGAATTACAAAGCTCGATAGCTAAGTCTCCATGACATATCATAGTGTATCGTATCCCCATAGGATTATCCATAATCGGCTTAAGGACAAGTTTTGTCTTACCTTCCCGATTATTTTTATCTTACGTTCCATTATCTCACCATTGGAAAACTTACCATCCAAAAACAGTATACCATTAGGTTACACCTATGTATCCAAATGGTTGAGTGCTCCAGTTTTCCAATTATAGGATAACGCATATAAGAGGATATCTCTACTCCTAAAGAGGAGCTATGGATTCCATATCTATGAATAACTAGTCTATGTCATCAAGAGTCATGCCTCCAACGTACCGGCATGCATACCACTATTAAGATGTAGGTGTCATCCTTTGGCACATCAAAAGACACAAGTCAAGACAACGGGCCCACTATTCATCTCAGGATTAAGGTGCAATACAAATGATTGTCTAAAGCGAATCGATTTGCCAAGATGAAATTATTAATCCAAATCAATTCACTTTATGTCCCGATCCAACACATCATCACCTATGACAACGTGCCAATGTTTCTATTCACAGAGTCCACCTCCGATGGTCAAGACAAACCATCTCCCAATAAGGATATAGACAACATAACAATCTTTACATGATTAAAGTGCCCAACTTTATTCCCTCGATTGCGGATCTTATGATTTAGACCGTCACCTTAAGAATCGTGTCTTCTGCATAATCTGTCCATCATATGCCCAATTCTTAAAGGTTTAGGCCGACAGTCTCAGGCTATTATTTGCTTATCATACATTCAACAAATATAAACGTAAAGAGGACAAGATTTGGTATATGAATAATAAATGAATTCTTGATTGATAAAAATGTCTTCAAAAACTCATTACATTTTTACTCCTTAGGGCATACATGTCTAACAAATAATAATCTAAATAGTCCATAATAATTAATTAAAGTTTGGGATCTTTAATTGAATATTACAAGTATGGTCTAATCTCATTTATAATGAAATAGTCATTATCTGAACTATTAATGTAGAGATATTAGATTAGAGCTACTTTATATAATGAGATTATATAGGACTAGACCAAATAAATTATAAATCTCTTACAATCATCCGTTACAAATAGAGTATTCAAATTTATCACTATAATGATCATATATTTGGCAGTCTTAATCCTAGGTATTTATTAGACTCTTGTTTATGACATTATGTTTTTTGACTTGCTTTGTAAGATTTGTCTAAGCACAGATCATAACTTAGCATCTTGGAAACATAATGTAATAAATGACTGAGAATAATATTATACAGATATGGAATCCATTCCTTCCTTATGAAAGTTAGAAAAATAGTTCTCTTGAGTGATAATTCAATGTTTGAACAGTAGAGCGCTCGTTCATAATAAGATTATGAATTAACTATTCATTAGAGAATTATTGGAACTTAAAGATAAAGATATAATAAGAGAGGTAAACAAAAATTGAACCTAGCTCTTATTATGAACTATTTATGGAGGATTGACTTATATGTAATGATTATATCAATGGACTACTGGCTAATTTTCTTTGAGTAATTCCACTATAATCTCAAGAGTTCAGTTCAGGTTTTTAGTAGAGAGACACTGAAACTAATAAATTTGGCACATTAATTAAAGAGTTTGATTAATTGTCAAATTTATTGGAGCTTGGGTTCTAGGTCTATAGGTCCCTAATGCCACCTCTGTAACACTATATTCGATTTATACATAGAATGAATTATACATATTTAGTTTGAAATTATTTCACACTTGAATTATTAATGTGACACAGAAAAATGTTCTTTGTGACACATAATGTAATGTGATAAATGTTGTCACATTTAACTGAGCATTAGTTAATTAATTGATTGATTAATTTGAAAATCTATTCTTAAATAAATGTGATTTATTTTTGAATTTAGATTTAGATATATATATATATATGGTTTTGAACCAAATCTTATTTGTATATAAGATTTTATAATATATTAATATATATATATATTAAAATAAAGAAAAGTTTACATTTTACTTTATATATATATATATCGAATCAGATGTGATTCGTTAAAAAAAAGAGAGGAAGTTTACGAAAACATAAAGTTAACTTTTATATATATATATGTATATATATTAAAAGTTAAATGATTTTTTTTAATTCTTTTTTTTTAAAAAAAAAAGGAAAGGAAAAAGTAAGAATCATGTAATATATATCATTTCCCAATATATCTGATATGATGGTTATTTCAAACTTGAAATTAATTGAAAAATTACTAATGGCTTAGATATAAAAAGGGAGAGATAACAGTTATCTCAATAGATTTTTCATTCACGTAACTTTTGTAAAATACTCAAAGAGAAAAAATGAGAGTTCTTCTCTAGAAAAAAAGAGTCTGCTATCTCATGTGTTGAGTATATAGTAGATTTAGAAAAGTGTGAGGAAAATTCATTCTTGCAGTTTGACGCCCACTTGTCTTTCCATTGGTGAGGAGGCTTGGATTAGAAGATAGTGGTGTCAAAGAGGAAAGCTAGGATACCCTGATAGTCTTCACAAAGGGTTAGTAAAATTCCTAAAGCTTTTTATTATTAATTAAAATTATATAACTATTCCCGATGAACAAAGTTTTTAGCAAATTTTTGTTTGCCAACGATCCGTTCCTTCCGCTGTGTTTCATATTTTAATTCCAACTCATATATCATATAGTATAAGCTCAACTTAAAGAAGTATAATCTCAGAAACTAAATAGTATTGTGAAGCGGGGAAGCTTTTAAAATAGAACTACAGATATAGGGTGCCAAGTAATGGAAGAAGCAGAATGGAAAAAAAAAAAAAGAAAAAGAAAACTAGAGCACTATAGTTCATATAAAGAAGCAAAGAGACCAAATTACCGACTTACATAAGTCGGCAAAATTTTCTTTCTACATATATAGATGTAATCCTGAGTATTATATTTATTAGACAAAGGTGACAATCAAACTGTACACTTATTTCTTAAAATAAGCAATTAAATAAAATACCCATATAATTAAAACCAAATGGCTACAAATAACTCAACTAATAAAATTACAACATGTTTGGTCTAGGACATCAAGCTTCTAGGCCAAGGAAACTAAGCTTCACACTGCAACAAATATCTCAAAATAAAATTAACAAAATTAGGCAATTCAATAATAATTAAAATGTAATACAAATATGTTATTGTTGGCTAAATTTATATAAGATAATTTAACGGCACCACAACTTACACTTGTAGGACTTGGCAATTCTTGAATTGTGTAGATTTTCTCTTCATTAACCTGCAGTCCATGTGCACTAACAACAAAACCAAGAAACACAAGCTTTATCTGTGCAAAGTGTGCACTTCTTCAAGTTAGCATGCAACTTCTCTTCTCTAAGTACATCCAAAATTGAATTTAAATGAACAATATGATCATCCATGTTTTTGTTATACATGAGAATATCATTAAAATTAACTTCCACAAATTTATCGATAAAAACATTCAAGACATGGTTCATTAATCTCATGAAAGTACTAGATGTATTAGTTAATCCAAATAGCATAACTAACCACTCATATAGACCATATTTTGTTTTAAACACAGTTTTTCATTCATCCCCTTTTTCATTCTAATTTGATGATATCCACTTTTTAAATCAATTTTAGATAATACACACATTCTATGTAACTCATCTAACATGTCATCTAAAAAGGAATAGGATGACGATACTTTACCATTATATTATTGATTGCTCGGCAATCAACGCACATCCTCCACATCCCATCCTTCTTAGGAACCAAAATTATTGGAACGGCACACGAACTCATGTTTTTTGACTTGCTTTTGTAGCTCTTTTGTCTCCTTGGGTTTACTACAATAAGCCGGCTGGTTTGGAATGGTAGCACCAGGCACAAAATCTATTTGATGTTCAATCCCTTGAATAGGAGGTAAACCATGAATTTCTTTGGGAAAGACATCATCATATTCCTACAAAAGAGATATAATAGCAAATATGCGTCAAGTTGGTTAGTGTTTACAAATGTTTCTTTGTACAAAAGTACAATCATTAACTAGTTTAAAAGCAACACTATTTTAATTTCACTTGCTTTTGCAAAGAAATTTTTTTTTCTCTCTACTTTTTTCTCATTGGCCAAATCAACTCTTTCTTCATCTCTCTCAATTTTCTTGACCTTTCTCTCTTTTCCTTTAAGATTTTCATTTGTTTTCTTTTTTTCACTCCCCTTTCTTTTGATCACTCTTTTTCTTTTGTTCACTCATTTTTTGTAACCTCAGTTGATCTTTACAAACCTGCTTTCGTGTCAAAGGAACTAGAGTGATTTTCCTTTGATTAAAATCAAATAAGTATTTGTTGGTGAATCCATGATGCTTAACACATCGATCAAATTGCCATGGCCTACCTATTAACAAATTTCCAACTTGCATTGGGACTATATCACACAAAACTTCATCTTCATATTTTCCAAAGCAAAAAGAAAATAACACTTGTTTATTCACCCTTACCTCATTAATATCATTGAGCCATTGCAACTTGTAAGGTAGAGGATGTTTAATTGTTGGTAGTCCTAATTTCTCCACCATAGTAGTGCTAGCAATGTTAGTACAACTTCCTCCATCAATAATCACACTGCATACCTTGTTTTGTACGTAGCATCTAGTATGAAAGATGCTTTCTTACTACACTTCATCATCTTCTTTGATTTGAATACTTAGAGCTCTCCTAGCAACCAACATCTCACCTTGGGTAACTTATACCTTTTCATCCACGTCCTCCAAAGGTGGCATAGATTTGACATCATCTTCATCCTCGGACTCAAATTCACTATCATCTCTCAATATCATTACTCTTGTGTTCAAACATTGGCTTGTTACGTGAGCCATACCTTGGCATTTAAAGCACTTAATATCATGATTTCAAGTAGTGGAATGATATGAACCCTGCCAATAAAGTGACAAGACCTTTGAATCAAACAAATCTCCAAGACCATTTAGAAACAAGTTTGTGTAAAACCACGACACGTTGCTTATAGTGAAGCAAGAACCTTGGTATAATAAAGATGCCATAATCAAATATGAACGTTTGATTGATAAGTCAAAGTTGAATGCCACGGAAATTCTAATAAGTTCAAAAAATTCTCAAGGAAACAAAGAGAATTTTGAGCTCACAAAGTTTGACTAAAATCTAAATGGTGTATTATTTCATTATGCCAAATGGCTATTTATAATAAAAGATAATCAACATATATGGCAACTTGTAATCAGCCCCTACCCAAAAAAAAAACAAAAAAAAAACAAACAAATAAGAAATCTAGAAATTAAAAGAAAAGGAAACTATCTAATTCCCTAACCTACTTACACGCCTACTCCAAAATTTGGAAGCTAACAGGTGCTTTTTCCATAATCAAGAAACTAACATAATAGGAAACTATTCCATATTCAAGAAACTAATTAAATGGGAAACTAATCAAATGGGAAAGTAACCAAATGGGAAAAGGAAACTTCTCAAATTGGAATAGGGAAACTAGCTGAAAAAGGAAACTTGTGGAAAAAGGAAACTTCTTTATTCTTGAATTGGTGTGTAATCTTGAATCTTGAAGTGGTAAAATGGCATGTATTGTGCTGAACAAGAAAGGAAACTTTTTTCTAAATTATTCCAATACTTGAATCTTTGTAATACAAGCTTGTTGTAGTCGTGTTGCATCTTTTTTGGGTCTGCATGAATTCATCTCAATCCAAATGCTTTGAATCTACTCATTAAGAGTTTTTTTTGAATTTTTCAGCTCTAACTCTCGTAATTGGCTCGATTGGAACTTGAATTGGATCCTTACTCCATGTATTAGGTGTATGGTCATCATTCCCCTCCTCTTGAAAAGGATTTATTCTAAAATCATCACCCACATCAAAAGAAGTTAAATAAGAAACATTAAAAGTGGTACTAACATTGTACTCACCCAGTAGATCTAATTTATAGGCATTGTCATTGCTACTCTCCAAGACTTGAAAAAGTCCATATCCCCTCAAAAGTAACTTAGAATGCCTTTGTATTGGAAACCTTTCTTTTCTTATGTGCAACCATACCCAATCTCCAAGATCAAAGATTTGCTGCTTGCGCCATTTGTTTGCTTGTTTTGCATATTGTTCTGTTTTTCTCTCAATGTTAAGTCTTGCTTTCTTATGTATCTGCTTAACAAATTCAACCTTTTTCTTTCCATCTAAGTTAGCACGTTTAGATAAAGGTAATGGCAAAAAATCCAATCGAGTTAAAGGATTAAAACTATAAACAATTTGAAAAGGTGAAAACTTAGTAGCAAAATGAACAGTATGATTATAAGCAAACTCAACATGTGGTAAACACTCTTCCCATGTTTTGATGTTTTTTTTTAATAATAGTCCTTAACAATGTAAATAAAGTTCTATTAACTACTTCGATTTCACCATCAATTTGTGGATAACAAGAAGTAGAAATCATAACTTAGTTCCTAACTTACACCATAAGGTCTTCCAAAAGTAACTCAAAAACTTAGCATCTCCATCCGAAAAAATTGTTTTAGGCATACCATGTAATCTTGCAATCTCTTTAAAGAACAAGTCAGCAACATGAGAACCATCATCAGTTTTGTGACATGGAATAAAATGTGCCATCTTAGAAAATCTATCTACTACTACAAAGATTGAATCCCTCCCATGTTTAGACCTAGGTAGACCTAACTCAAAGTCCATTGAAATATCCATCCAAGGTTCACTAGGAATAGGTAATGGTCTGTATAAACTATGGGATTGCACTCAAGATTTTGCATGTCTACAAGTGACAAATCTACCACAAATTCTCTCAACATCTCTTTTCATGTGTGGCCAACAGAAGTGTTCTTGTAAACGCCTAAAGTTTTAACAACTCCAAAATGTCCCATTAACTGTAACACCCAGAAGTTAAGTGTAATTAGAGTGCTAAATGGTGGGTTAGTGTGCCATAATGAGCATTTTAAATTTAATTTGATTATTTTGAGAAATTTAAGTAACCTTGTGTTATTTTACTCTTTTAATGATTTTTAATTATTCTAAATTGTTTTTAATTGTTAATTTATAATTCAATAAAATAGTTTAATTTGAAAACAGTGTGTAGTTGCACACAGTCTTGTGCAACCATATTTCTCTCTCTTTCTCTATTTATTTCACTCATTCTCTCACTTTCCTCACTCCTTCTCATGCCTATCTCTCTCTTCTCTCACTCTCTCGGCCACTCTCACTCTCTCTCATTCTCTCTCTAAAATTTTGAACCAAATTTTGATTTTAAGCTTTGGGTTACTAGATTGAAGGTTCGGGAACGAGATTCAACAACAAAAACATCGTTTTAAAGCTTTTGATTCAAGGTTAGCTTTAAATTTCCTAAACTTTTTCAATTTTACAAATTTTCTTGCATTTTGAAATCTAAGCAATTTTGAGCTTAGAAAAGCTTCAATCTAGGTTAGAGTAACTTAGAATAACTAGAATTGAAACTTTGTTTGATCAAAAATGGATTTGAATCAAAATTTTTCATTTTCTCTATTTTACTCCATTTTCGGATTTATTTGAAAATTTTGTTTAAAACTTGTTTTAATCCATTAAAAAGTGATCTACTATGATTTTCTATTGTTTATGACGATTACCCATGCCTGAGAATTGACAAAACAGGTTGAAATTGAGAATTTGGATTCGGGATGCTGAGAACCCGTGCGTGGAAATTTTTAGAATTTTTCAGATCGACAGGCCGAACTTTGTGTTCGATAGGCCAGATTCAAAGGATCGGCAGGCCAAATTCATCCGACCGGTAGGCCGAACGTGGAAATGTTCGGCCGACCAGACTTGGCTTTTCGACAGGCTGAACTGTGCAGTTCGGCCAGCTGAACCAGGGGGACTAGCAGGCTGACCGAACCTAACTCAAATTGTGTGATTTTTCACCCGTTTTCACTGTTTTGAACCCCGATTGAAATTCCAACTTTATAAAATAATTTTATAAACCTAAAAGGCACACTAAGACACCATGAGACGATTTAGTATCATAAGATACCTTGGGTTAGATACTAATGGGCTAAGTTACTATGCATTTAGGATTTGTGCGTGGATCCACGGAGCTAACGTATAGCGGACCAGGATTACGGTGTGGGACACCGACATGAAAATCGACCCTTCTTTGATAGCCAGTTTTAAATATTTTGGCCTCAAAGGGATTTTTACGAAAATGTTTTCAAATGATTTGTTGACAAAGGATTTTTATTAACTGTTTTCTGAAACAATATATTAAGGTGGATTTCATAATAAACCTCATAATGAATATAAATGATTATATTTGGTAAAGAAGAGATTTTATTAATCAAAAGAAATATATATATGTATATATATTTGTGGGCGTGATGCCATATCAAAGATCGGGTCGTGTAGTGAATGACCTTGGGGGTAGGTCCCGAAACCCAGCTGGGCTACTACGGTAGTGAATAATTAGTTTGCCCGAGAAAGCTTAAAAGGTATTCTTGACAAACTGATTTCAATGGGATTTTTATTTAATGAAAATATTTATTTGATTTATTTATTTGTTAAGAAAGTTTTAATAAAATATTTATCTGTTTAATTTAAATATTGTCCTATTGAGCCTTTCGCTCAGATTTTATTTGTTTTAAAATCTTAACCCTAGGTGGACATCAGCTTAGGATCGGAGAAGAGTCTACTGACTGGACTTACGATCAGTAGCAGATCTGGGTAGGTTGTACTTTAGCAAGTAAGGCATGTAAACTTTTATCTTTCTTTTTACTTGGACTGTGGTTGTATTGTAATATTGTCAGTATTACATGTGTGTGCACAATATGTGGGCCAGTGGGACCCATACTCGTTCCATCCCATATTTAAATATTTTTAATATTCTTTTTAATTGCTTAATTATTATGATGGTTTATTTTAATTCCTTAAATTATTCTATTCAAACGATTTTAAAATTTCTTCAAATTTACTTATAAATTTAATTCTAAAACCCTGTTTTATTTAATTAACTTAATTAAACCACCACGTCACCTCCCGTACTCCAGGGTGTGACAGAATGGTATCAAAGCTCAAGGTTATGAACCTTGGGAATTGTGCACACATAGGTATGACAATGGAATACCACTGACAGTCCAACTTTTATTTTCAGAAGTGAGGGAATGGCACCTAGACGTCGCTCGACAGTGGATGTTGAGTTTGGAAATGATGAGGGCATGATGAGGGCTATGTTTACTGCATTCTGGCAAATGGCAGCAAGGGCAAGACCTAATGATTCTGAGGCTAGTCATCGACATACGTACTTTAAGGAATTTTGACGTGTGTCAGTACCGACTTTTGACAGAATCGAAGACCTGCAGGTGGCAGAATATTGTCTAGACTCGATTGTGAAGCATTTGGATACGCTTGGTGTGCCAGCAGAGTATCGCGTAGAATTCACAGCATATAAGTTTGAAGGTGGTGCTAATACCTTGTGGAAGCAAGCAAAGCGCCTAGAAAACAATGGTAATATTGATTGGGACAGATTCGAGGAGCTGTTCTATGATAGGTATTTTCTGCAAGGATATAGGGACCAGAAGGCGGTAGAGTTTTATAGGTTACAGTAGGGTGATATGTCAGTTCGAGAATATGAGGCAAAGTTCAATGAATTGGCGAGGTTTGCTCCCTCAGCAGTTGCATCGGAGCGTGAAAGGTGTATCAAATTTCAGGAAGGACTTAAGGCTCCTATTCAACGACAGGTAGTTACCCTACGACTCTGGAACTTTGGAGAGCTTGTGTCATTAGCAATATCAGTGGAGAATGATTACGCACAGTACTGTGAGAATCGAGCTAAGGCATCAGGAGGACCACAAAGGAGCGGTAGGAGGAGTGTCAGCAGTCGACCGACTCCGGGAAAGAGCAAACAGGGTGGCATGAACAACGAGAACAGTAGTTCAACTAGCAGCGGGCGCAGCAACCCCTACAGCTTTCACTGTCATTATTGCCAGTAGCCAGGACACATCAAGAGGAGTTGCCCGATCAGGAGTGCTCGTTTAGGACTTCAGACCGGAGAAGGAGCTAGTCGTTAGCCTCAGCTTTAGACTCTACCTTAACCACAACAGTATCCTTAGCTTCCATTCCATCAGTTTTCTTCTCAGCAACTGTCACATCCAACACAAGGACATCAACAACAGGATTTTCAGCGTAACATTCCTCAGTATCGAGCACCAAGTATTGCTAGTGTGCAGTCGCCATCATCGCACCAGTATCGGCCAATTAATCTAGGAACTAGTAGTATGGGTAGAGGTAAAGGAAAAGCTCCAGTGCAGATTCATACGATGACATCAGGGAGTTCAGATGCCTAGACTAATAACGCAGTTGTTGATGGTACGATTATGGTTACTCAGTCCTTAGCACACGTGTTATTTGATACTGGTGCCACTCATTCTCTCATTTTGAGCTCTTTTGTACATGCCTTGGGATTAGAAATAGAAGAGTTTGATGAACCCTTAGTTACAGCTTCACCTTTGGGGCGGGTGTGTGTGAATAATATTTGTAAAGCTTGTAAAATAAAGGTCAGGGATGAGATTTTGAAAAGTGATTTGATTGTAATCCCCAGAACCTATGATGTAATCCTAGGAATGGACTGGTTGTCCAAATATAGTGTAGTAGTGGACTGCCAACTTAGGAAAGTAACCCTAGTGTCTGATAGGGGGACGGTAATCACCTACCAGGGTGGTGGTGATCGACTAATGAGTGAGCGTCATGTTAGGGCATGTCTCGGAGGGCGAAAGAACACTGTTTGTTATGCTATCTTCATGGATTTGGAAGGAGAGCCCAGTGTTTCGAGAAGGCGTGCAGTAATTCCAATGGTAGACAAATTTGAGGATGTCTTCCCCGACAAACTACCAGGGTTACCACCGCATCGGGAGATTGAATTTGGTATCTAATTATTTTGGAGAACAACACCGATTTCTATAGCACCTTACCGGATGGCGGCGACAGAGATGAAGGAACTCAGGAAGCAACTTCAGGAGCTTGCTGATAAGGGATATATTCAGAATAGTACCTCACCTTGGGGAGCACCAGTCTTGTTCGCTAAGAAACATGATGGAACCCTTAGGTTGTGCATAGATTATCGACAGCTAAATCGAGTCACAGTGAAGAATAAGTATCCATTGCCTAGGATCGATGAGTTGTTTGATTAGTTGGGAGGTTTGTGGTACTTCTCAAAGATAGATTTGAGGTCAGGATATCATCAGCTCAGGATTAAGGAAGAGGACATTCCTAAGACAGCATTCAGGACCCGGTATGGACATTTCGAGTTTCTAGTAATGTCGTTTGGATTGACGAACGCTCCAGTAGCTTTCATGGATTTGATGAACAGGATATTCAGGCCTTATTTGGATCAGTTTGTGATTGTGTTTATCAATGACATCTTGATCTACTCTAAGACTTAGGAGGAGCATGAGTAGCATCTCAGGATCGTGCTTCAGACTCTGCGAGAACATCAGTTGTATGCCAAGAAAGAAAAGTGCAAGTTTTGGTTGACAGAGGTCAAATTTTTGGGTCATGTCATTTCTAAGCAAGGTATTTCAGTGGATTCGTCAAAGATAGAAGCCATTGTGTATTGGGAACGACCGAGGAATGTGGCAGAGATCCGTAGCTTTTTGGGACTTGTAGGATATTATATGAAATTCGTGAAGGACTTCTCGAAGATAGCAGCGTCGTTGACGAGATTAATTAGGAAGAATGTCAGGTTCGAGTGGAATGAAGAATGCGAGTTTGCTTTTCAAGAATTGAAGAATCGGTTGACTTCAGCACCAGTGTTGATCATTCCCAACAGTGACAAGCCATACGAGGTTTATATGGATGCTTCAAGACGTGGACTTGGATGCGTGTTGATGCAACAGGGACGCGTGGTAGCATATGGATTGAGACAGTTATGACCTCCCGAGTGGAATTATCCTACTCATGATTTGGAACTCGCAGCGGTGATTCGTGCATTGAAGATTTGAAGATGTTATTTTTTTGGAGCGACATTTCAGGTTTTCTCCGACCACAAGAGCTTGAAGTTTCTGTACACTCAAAGGGATTTGAATTTGAGGCAGCGGAGATGGATAGAATATATGGAAGACTATGATTTTGCATTGCAGTATCATCCCGGGAAAGCTAATGTTGTCGCTGATGCACTCAGTCAAAAATCTTCAAGGATATTGGCATGTTTGGCTCTCGAGGATTGGAAAAGAGATGCGATGATAAGTGAGTTCGATCTATAGTGTTGTGAGGACTATGATCATATTTTGGTGTATCATATGGAGGCGACTCCAGCTCTTGTTCAGATGGTGAAGCAGAATCAGTGGCAAGACCAGCATCTTCAGGGAATCTGGACACGAATTCAGAACGAGGAGCAGTTCGAAGAATGGAAGATGCATGCAGATGGATCGTTGTACTTCAGGAAGCGTTTGGCAGTTCCAGCTATAGCAGAAGTGAAGAAAGCCGTAATGGACGAAGCTCATATATCTCAGTTCGCTATTCATCCAGGGAGTACAAAGATGTATCATGACTTGAAGAGACACTATTGGTGGAGAGGCATGAAGAAAGATGTTAGAGAATACGTGGCCAAGTGTGCGATTTGTCTTCAGGTGAAAGCCGAGCATCAAAAGCCAGCAGGTCAACTTCAGTCACTTCCTATGCCAGGTATTGGAGGAGTTTTCAGGAGGCTATGGGTACAGATTTGAATTTCAGCACGGCATTTCATCCTCAGACTGACGGACAATCAGAGAGAGTCATTCAGATTCTTGAAGACATGCTACGAGCTTGTGCCTTAGACTTCGGCGGGAACTGGAGGAAATACTTGCGTCTAGTAGAATTCGCATACAACAACAGCTATCAATCGAGTATTGGTATGGCACTGTTTGAGGCATTGTATGGGCGACTGTGTTGATCGCTAGTATGTTAGGCCGAGCCAGAAGATAGGATTATTCTTGGGCCAGATGAGATTCGTGATAGCAACAAGAAGATTGTCGTGATTCGAGACCGATTAAAAGCAGCTCAGAGTCGACAGAAGAGCTATGTGGATAGAAGATGACAACCTTTAGAATTCAAGGTTGGAGACTTTGTACTTTTGAAGGTATCTCCTCGTAAAGGTATTTCGCGATTTGGAGTAAAAGGAAAACTCGCGCCAAGGTATATTGGACCGTTCGAGATTACTCAATGTGTTAGAGTGGTTGCATATCGACTCAATCTTCCCCCAGAACTTTTGCATGTTCACGATGTATTTCACATATCGATGCTTCGGAAGTGTCCACCTAAGCAGGATAAGATCGTTTCGTTTCAGGATGTACAGATTCAAGAAGACACGACATATAAAGAAGTGCCGATTCAGATCATCGATCGTAAAGTGATTAGTTTGTGTCATTGTGAGATCTCGTTAGTTAAGGCTGTGTGACAGCATCATGTGGTTAATGAAGCCACATGGGAATTAGAATCGAGAATGCGGGAGTTGTATCCGCATTTATTTTGTTTTTGAATCGATTTGTAAATTTTGAGGATGAAATTTCTTTTAAGGGTGGAAGTTGTAACACCTCGAAGTTAATTAAGTGTAATTAGAGTGCTAAATGGTGGGTTATGTGCCATAATGAGCATTTTAAATTTAATTTGATTATTTTGTGAAAATTAAGTAACCTTGTGTTATTTTACTCTTTTAATGATTTTTAATTATTCTAAATTGTTTTTAATTGTTAATTTATAATTCAATAAAATAGTTTAATTTGAAAATAGTGTGTAGTTGCACACAGTCTTGTACAACCACTTTTCTCTCTCTTCCTCTATTTATTTCATTCATTCTCTCTCTTTCCTCACTCTCTCTCACGCCTATCTCTCTCTTCTCTCACTCTCTCGGCCACTCTCTCTAAAATTTTGAACCAAATTTTGATTTTAAGCTTTGGGTTAGTAGATTGAAGGCTCGGGAATGAGATTCAACAACAAAAACATCATTTTAAAGCTTCGATTCAAGGTTAGTTTTAAATTTCCTAAACTTTTTCAATTTTACAAATTTTCTTGCATTTTGAAATCTAAGCAATTTTGAGCTTAGAAAAGCTTCAATCTAGGTTAGAGTAACTTAGAATAACTAGAATTGAAACTTTGTTTGATCAAAAATGGATTTGAATCAAAATTTTTCATTTTTCTCTATTTTTCTCCATTTTTGGATTTATTTGAAAATCTTGTTTAAAACTTGTTTTAATCCATTAAAAAGTGATCTACTATGATTTTCTATTGTTTATGATGATTACCCATGCCTAAGAATTGAGAAAACAGGTTGAAATTGAGAATTTGAATTCGGGATGCCGAGAACCCGTGCTTGGAAATTTCTGGAATTTCCCAGATCGACAGGCTAAACTTTGTGTTCGGTAGGCCGGATTCCTCCGACCGGCAAGCCGAACGTGGAAATGTTCGGCCGACCAGACTTGGCTTTTCGACAGGCCAAACTGTGCAGTTCGGCCAGCTGAACAAGGGGACCGGCAGGCCGACCGAACCTAACTCAAATTTTGTGATTTTTCACTCGTTTTCACTGTTTTGAACCCTGATTGAAATTCCAACTTTATAAAATGATTTTATAAACCTAAAAGGCACACTAGGACACCATGAGACGATTTAGTATCATAAGATACCTCGGGTTAGATACTAATGGGCTAAGTTACTATGCATTTAGGATTCGTGCGTAGATCCGCAGAGCTAACGTATAGCGGACCGGGATTACGGTGTGGGACACCGACACAGAAATCGAGGTAGGACTTCTACCCCTTCTTTGATAGCTAGTTTAAATATTTTGGCCTCAAAGGGATTTTTACGAAAATGTTTTCAAATGATTTGGCGACAAAGGATTTTTATTAACTGTTTTCTGAAACAATAGATTGAGGTGGATTTCATAATAAACCTCATAATAAATATAAATGATTATATCTGGCAAAGAAGAGATTTTATTAATCAAAAGAAATATATATATATATTTGTGGGTGTGATGCCATATCAGAGATCGGGTCGTGTAGTGAACGACCTTGGGGGCAGGTCCCGAAACCCAGCTGGGCCACTACGGTGGTGAATAATTGGTTTGCCCGAGAAAGCTTAAAAGGTATTCTTGACAAACTGATTTCAATGGGATTTTTATTTAATGAAAATATTTATTTGATTTATTTATTTGTTAAGAAAGTTTTTATAAAATATTTGTCTGTTTAATTTAAATATAGTCCTATTGAGCCTTTCACTCATGATTTTATTTGTTTTAAAATCTTAACCCTAGGTGGACATCAGCTTAGGATTGGAGAAGAGTCCACTGACCGGACTTACGATCAGTAGCAGATCTGGGTAGGTTGTACTGTAGCGAGTAAGGCTTGTAAACTTTTATCTTTCTTTTTACTTGGACTGTGGTTGTATTGTAATATTGTCAGTATTACACGTGTGTGCACAATATGTGGGCTAGTGGGACCCATACTCGTTCCATCCCATAGTTTAATATTTTTAATATTCTTTTTAATTGCTTAATTATTATGATGGTTTATTTTAATTCCTTAAATTATTCTATTCAAACTATTTTAAAATTTCTTCAAATTTACTTATAAATTTAATTCTAAAACCCTGTTTTTAACTAAACCTTTATTTAATTAACTTAATTAAACCTCCACGTCACCTCCCATACTCCGAGGCGTGACATTAACCATCTAATGTGGGATTCCCTTACTAACAAATCACACAAAGAGTAATTAGACACAAATAACTTATTCTCCCAAAATAAAAACCCTCATGCCTAAAGAACTTACCCACTATGTTTTGTTCACAAGCCCGAAAATCCTCACAAAAATCTTGGTCTAAAGGATACAATAATTTAATGTGCTCAAAACCATGTAATTTTGCATCAAGGGTAGTGATTAATGCATACCTTTGAGAAAGTGCATCGGCTACTATGTTTCCTTACTTTTCTTCTACTGGATGACATATGGAAATGTCTCAATGAATTTTGAACTTTGCCTACTGTGCATGTCTCTTATTCAACTTGTGTTGGCCTCTCAAATGCTTTAACGACTCATGATCAATGTTAATCACAAATTCCTTAGGCTAAAGGTAGTGTCGCCATGTTTCCAATGTTCGAACCAATGCATATGATTCTTTATCATAAGTCGGATAGTTTAAGGCTACCCCACTCAACTTTTCACTAGAATATGTAATTGGCCTTCTTTCTTGCATAAGAATGACAGCTACACCTACTTCTAAAGCATCACATTCAATTTCAAATGATTTAGTAAAACCAGGTAAAGCAAGTAATGGAGCATGAGTTAATTTTTCCTTGATTAATTAGAATGCCTTTTCTTGCTCTTTACCCTATTTGAATCCAACATTCTTCTTGATGACTTTGGTAAATGGTGCAGCAATGCTACTAAAGTCTTTCATGAATCTTCGATAAAAACTAGCAAGTCCATGAAAACTTCAAGCATTACTTACACTTATAGGAGTTGGCCATTATTGAATTGCATGAATCTTCTCTTCATCAACCTGCATTCCTTGTGCCCTCACAATGAAACCAAGAAACACAAGCTTATTGGTGCAAAAGGTGCACTTCTTCAAGTTAGCATATAACTTTTCTTTTCTAAGTACATCCAAAACTAAATTTAAATGCACAAGATGTTTATCCATGTTTTTGCTATAAAAGAAAATATCATCAAAATAAACTACCACAAATTTACCTATGAAAGCACGCAATACATGGTTCATTAATTGTATAAAATTACTTGGTGCATTAGTTAAACCAAATGGCATAACTAACCACTCAAATAAACCATATTTTGTTTTAAAGGAGTTTTCCATTCATCATCTTCTTTCATTCTAATTTGATGATATCCACTTTTTAAATCAATTTCAGACAATACATAAGCAGCATGTAACTCATCTAACATATTGTCTAATCGAGGAATGGGATGATGATACTTTACGATTATATTATTGATTGCTCAGCAGTCAACACCCATCCTCCACGTCCCATCCTTCTTAGAAACCAAAATCACCAAAATAGGACACGAACTCATGCTTTCTCTCACATGCCCTTTTCCCATCAATTCTTTGACTTGCTTTTGTAGCTCCTTTGTCTCCTCAAGATTACTACGATAAGTCGGTCAGTTTGGAATATTAGCACTAGGTACGAAATGTATTTGATGTTCAATCCCTTGAATAGGCAGTAAACCATGTGGAACCTTTTCAAGAAAGAAATCATCATACTTCTACAAAAGAGAAACAACAAACTAGGTAAAGATGTGTCAAGTTGGTTAGTATTTAAAAATGCCTCTTTGTGCAAAAGTACAATCTTTGATTAGTTTAAAAACATCACTCTTTTAACTTCACTCACTTTTGCATAGAAATTTGTTTTTCTCTTTGGCTAAATCCACTTTCTTTGTTTTCTCACTTAATTTCTCAACCCCTCTTTCTTTTTCTTTTTCTATTTTCTTGATCTTTTTCATTTCTTTTTTTATTTTTATTTATTTTCTTTTTTTTTTTGCTCTCTTTCTTTTGATCACTCTCTTTCTGTAACCTCACTTGATCTTCATAAACTTGTTTTGGTGTCAAAACAATGTTTACAATTCTTGAACTTTGAAGCATTTTGCAGCTTTGGGATTTATGTTTGTCTAATTATCAAACAGATACAAAACCCACACTTGGTTTTCTTTCCTTTTTATTATTGGTTTGATTTTTGCTGTTCTTTTGTTTTGCTTAAGGATAAGCAAATGTTTAAGTTTGTGTGTTCAAGTTATTGTGTTATTTTGATATATTTGGTGTTGTTTTGTAGGAAATTAATAAAATGGGGATTTTTTTAATTTTTCGATAAGAAAAACAGATTATGGAAGGTCCCCTTGGTATAGGTAGCCCTAATATGGTGCCACAATGCCCAAAAATGGCACTACAACACTAGTGAAGTGTGCGACCTCGTGCTTCCTTAACACCCAGAATTTAATTAAGTAAGATTGAGTATAATTGGTGAATTGGTGTGCCTTGAAGTAATTTAAGCTTAATTTAAATTATCTTATGGTGCTTTAAAATTAATCCTATTTTTAATTTGTTTGTTTGCTATTTTAAATTTTTTTTGAATAAAACAATTTGTCAAATTCCAAACAAGTCTTACTTTGCCAAAAACTTAAACCACATGAAATTTGTTTGTGAAAATAGGGGCAGCCCACAGTTTTGTTCAAACCCGCTACCCCCTCTTCTATTTATTTCCCCATTATCCTCCATTGTTCTCTGATTCATTCCTCTTTTCCTCTCTCTCCTGTAGCACTCTTTCTCCCTCTTTTCTTGTTCAATCCCAACACCCCTCCTCTCAATTTTCTTCCAACAATTTCAATCCCGAGCCTCACAAATCCTCTCCAAAATGCAAATAAAAAAGGTTAGCTCTTTTTGCTTAAAATCTTTGAATTCTCATTTGAATCTTCCATGGATGTTTCAATCTATTAGACGTGTATGCCCTAAGGAGTAAAAATGTAACATGTTTTTGGAGACATTTTTATCAATAAAGAATTTATTTATTATTTATATACCAAATCTTGTCTTCTTTACATTCATATTTGTTGAATGTATGTTAAGCAAACAAATGTCTAAGGCTGTTGGTCTAAATCTTTAAGAATTGGGCATATGATGGATAGATTATGCAGAAGACATGATTCTTAAGGTGATGGTCTAAATTATAAGATCTGCAATCGAGGAAATACAGTTGGATGCTTTATTCATGTAAAGATTGTTATGTTGTCTATATCCCTAACAGGAGATAGTTTGTCTTGACCATTGGAGGTGGACTTTATGAATAGAAACATTGGCACATTGTCATAATCTTTAAGAATAAATGGTGACCTTCTCGTTGCTGTCACGAATCTCATATGGCCTGAGAATAATCCTATCTTTTGATTCTACCCAACATACCAATGACTGACGTGGTCATCCATGTAGCACTTTAAACGGTGCCATGCAATGCTCGCTTGGTAGCTATTGTTGCATGCAAACTCTGCCAGATGCAAGTATTTCTTTCAATTCTCGTCGAAGTCTATTGCACATGCACGTAACATGTCTTTGAGAATATAAATAACCTATTCAGATTGCCCATCGATTTGAGGATGAAATGCCATGCTGAAGTTTAAGTCCATACCCAAGGCCTCCTGAAAGCTCCTCCAATACTTGATGTCTCTATCAGATGTGATAGATAAGGGAACTCTATGCAATCTCACTATATTCTGCAGGTACAATTCTCCAAGAACTCTCTTCAAGCAAGTCAACCTAAAAGGAATGAAATAAGCCAATTTCATTAACCTATCGACCACGACCCAAATTGTATCGTGCCTTTGCTCCATCCTTGGCAAACCAGTAAGAAAATTCACCATGATGTGCTACCATTTCCACCCTAGAATGGGAAGCCGTTGAAGCTGACCTATGTGCTTCTAGTGCTCAGCCTTCACCTGAAGACAACTCGTACACTTAGCCATGAACACTCGAACATCCTTCTTTATACCTCTCTACCAATATTATCTCTTCAGATCATGATACATCTTCGTGCTTATGAAATGCCATGCTGAAGTTCAAGTCCGTACGCAAGGCCTCCTGAAAGCTCCTCCAATATTTGGCATTGAACCTGGTGTCTCTATCAGATGTGATGGATAAGGGAACTCCATGTAATCTTACTCTATTCTGTAAGTACAATTCTCCAAGAACTCTTCTCGAGCAAGTCGACCTAAAAGGAATGAAATGTGCCGATTTCATTAACTTGTCAACCATGACCCAAATTATATCGTGCCTTTGCTTTGTCCTTAGCAAATCAGTAAGGAAATTCATCATGATGTGCTCCTATTTCCACCCTAGAAAGGGAAGCGGTTGAAGCTGATCTGTCGGCTTCTAGTGCTCGGCCTTCACCTGAAGACAAGTTGCACACTTGGCCATGTACACTTAAACATCCTTCTTCATACCTCGCCACTAGTATTGTCTCTTTAAATCACAATACATCTTTGTGCTTCCTAGATGAATGGCAAATTGAGACTTATGGGCTTCATCCATCATGGCCTTCGTCACATCTATGATTGTTGGAACTGCTAAATGCTCCTTAAAGTACAGCAATCCATCGGCATGTATCCTCTATTCTTCAAATTGCCATCCACTTTGAATTCACATTTAGATTACCTGAAGGTACTGGTCTCGCAACTGATTTTGTTTCACCATCTAAACAAGATTGGGGTCGTCTCCATATGGTGCACCGAAACTCGATCGTAGTCTTCATAGTACTGTAGCCTGTACTCACTCATTGTTGCATCTCTTTTCCAATCCTCAAAAGCTAAACAAGTGAGAATCCCTGAAGACTTCCTGCTAAGCACATCAACAACCACATGCTTTCCTAGGATAGTACTGTAGTGCAAAATCATAATTTTTCATGTACTCCATCCACCTTCATTGCCTCAAGTTTAGATCCCTTTGGGTGAACAGATACTTCAAACTCTTGTGGTTAGAGAAAACCTGAAATGTTGCCCCATACAAATAACATCTCTAGATCTTCAGTGCACGAATCACTACTACGAGCTCTAAGTCATAAGTAGGATAGTTCTGCTCATGAGGTCATAGCTGTCTCGATCCATATGCCACCACGCATCCATGTTGCATCAACATGCATCTAAGTCCGCATCTTGAAGCATCTGTGTGAACTTCATATAGCTCATCGCTATTTGGGATAATCAAAACTGGAGTTGTAGTCAATCGATTCTTTAACTCTTGGAAGGTGAGCTTGCATTTTTTTTAACTCAAATCTAACATTCTTCCTAATCTGTCTTGTTAATAGCACTGTTATCTTCGAGAAGTCCTTTATAAATTTCCCGTAGTATCCTACAAGTCCTAAGAAACTATAGATTTTTGCTACATTCCTCGGTTGTTCCCACTCCACTATGGCTTCAACCTTGGATAGATCCACTGTGATATCTTGTTTGGAGATGACCTGCCCTAGAAACTTAACTTCTATCAGTCAAAACTTGCACTTTTCTTTCTTGGCGTACAATTGGTGCTCCCGTAGAGTCTAAAGTACGATTCGAAGGTGCTACTCTTGCTCCTCCCAAGTCTTAGAGTAGACCAAGAAATAGTCGATGAACACGATCATGAACTGATCTAAATAAGGCTTGAACATCTTGTTAATCAGGTCCATGAAAGCTACCGGAGCATTTGTCAATCCAAACGGTATCACTAGAAATTCAAAATGTCTATGCCGGGTCCTGAAAGATGTTTTGGGGATGTCCTTTTCTTTAATCCTAAGTTGGTGGCATCCTAAACACAAATCTATCTTCGAAAAGTATCGTGAGCCTCCCAACTGATCAAACAATTCATCGATCTCGGGCAGAGGATACTTGTTCTTCATGTTGACTTGATTTAGCTGTCGATAATCTATGCATAGCCTTAGAGCTCCATCATGCTTCTTAGCGAATAAAACTAGTGAAGCTCTTGAAGTTGCTTTCTTAGTTCTTTCATGCTGCCGACGCCATCCGATGAGGTGCTACAGAAATTAGAGCTGTTCTCGGAAGCAGCTCGATGCCAAACTCAATCTTCTGAGGTGGTGGTGATCCTAGCAACTCGTCAGGGAAGACATCTTCAAACTCATCAACTACTGGAATTGCTGCATTTCTTATCGAGGCACTGGGCTCTCCTTCTAGGTTCATGAGGAAGGCATAACAAGCTAAATTCTTTTATCCTCCAAGACATGTCTTCATAATACATTCACTCATTATTTGATCATTACCACCCTACTAAGTGATCGTCATTCTCCTATCGGACACAAGGTCACTCTCCTAAGTTGGCAATCCCTAACTGCATTGTACTTGGACAACCAATCCATCCCTAGAATTAAATCATATGAACTCATAGGGATTACAATCAAATCACTTTTTAGAATCTCATTCCCAATCTTTATTTTACAAGTTTGACATATACAGTTTACACGTACCTGCCCAAGGGTGAGGCTATAACTAAGGGTAATTCTTCTATCTTTAATCCCAAGGCATGCACAAAAGAGCTTGAAATGAGAGAATGAGTGGCATCAGTATTGAATAAAACATGGGCTAAGGACTAAGAAACTAGAATCATACTATCGACAGTTGCGTTACTAGTCTAGGCATGCAAACTCCCTGATGTCATGGTGTGAACCTGAACTAGAGCTTTCCCTTTTCCTCTACCAACATTGCTAAGTCTTAGGTTAGTCAGCCGATATTGCTGCGATGGAGGTGACTGTACGCTAGCTATACTCAATGCTCGATACTAAGGGGCACTACACTGGAAGTTCTACAGTTGGTGTCCTTGTGCTGGGTATGGCAGTTGCTAGGGAGAGAACTGATGGAACTGAAGTTGAGGGACTTGCTGAGGTGGAGGTAGAGTCTGGAGCTGAGGTTGACGAATGGCTCCTTCTCTGGCCTAAAGTCCTAGACGAGCACTCCTAATTGGGTAGTTCCTCTTGATATGTCCTGGCTACTCGCAATAGTGGCAATGAAAGCTGAAGGGATTGTTGCGACTACTGCTGGATGAACTACTACTTCTACTGTTCATGTTACCCTGTTGACTATTCCCTTGAGTTGGACGGCTGCTAGTGCTCCTCCTGCCGCTCCTTTATGGTCCTTCCAATGTTCTTTCTCGATCCTCATAGTATTGCGTATAATCACTTTCCACATATATAGTTGATGACACAAGCTCACCAAATTCCTAAGTCGCAAGGCAACCACTTGTTGTTAAATAGAAGCCTTAAGCCCTTCTTGAAATTTAATGTACTTCTTATGCTCTGATGCCACTGTAGATGGAGCAAACCTAGCCAACTCGTTAAACTTTGCCTCATACTCCTGAACTGACATATCACCCTGCTGCAATATGTAAAACTTAGCGGCCTTTGTTAGACATGTATGCCCTAATGGAGTAAAAATGTAATGAGTTTTTGGAGACATTTTTATCAATAAAGAATTTATTATTTATATACCAAATATTGTCCTCTTTACGTTCATATTTGTTAAATGTATGATAAGCAAACAATAGTCTGAGACTGTCGGTCTAAACCTTTAAGAATTGGGCATATGATGGACAGATTATGCGGAAGACATGATTCTTAAGGTGACGGTCTAAATCATAAGATCCGCAATCAAGGGAATAAAGTTGGGTGCTTTATTCGTGTAAAGATTGTTATGTTGTCTATATCCCTATTGGGAGATGGTTTGTCTTGACCATCGGAGGTGAACTCCGTAAATAGAAACATTGGCACATTGTCATAGGTGACGATGTGTTAGATCGGGACATAAAGTGAATTGATTTGGATTAATAATTCTGTCTTGGCAAATCGATTCACTTTAGACAATCATTTGTATTGCATCTTAATCCAGAGATGACTAGTGGCCCCGTTGTCTTGACTTGTGTCTTTTGATGTGCCAAAGGGTGACACCCACATCTTAATAGTGGTATGCATGCCGGTATGTTGGAGGCATGACTCTTGATGACGTAGACCTGTTATTCATAGATATGGAAT
>CAMOHE010048859.1:0-18693 GCA_946598075.1 Artocarpus hirsutus | reverse complement strand
ACCATGAGTCACCAAGTGGATTAGGATGCATTTATTTCAAGTTATCACAAAAATTTTCACTCTTTCTTCTTCTCCAAGTTTCGGCAGCCATTGTTGGACCTTCAAAAAAAAATTTCTCAACCCAAAACAAGTTTTAGAAGCAAGCTCAAGGTTTTCACAAGATTTAAGGTGAAATTCTAAACTTTTTAATGAGTTTTTAAAGGATTTCTCATGGGTTGAAGAAAGAATATTAACCCATGCTATTTTTGCATGAAAAGGAAGCTTAGAAGGAAGTTCAAAAGGAATTTGAAGGCTAGAAACCAAAAAGAGATTATTTTGGTAAGTTTTGAGCTTTAAAGTTTTGAAAATTTAAGAATTTTGTTTGGATTTTTATTCTCTCAAACCCATATGAATTCTTGAGCTTTTATTTGATGGAATTTCATGTGAATGTGATGAATGGCATGTTTAAATGATGAAGTTTTGATTTATGGTGCAAAATGATAATTTTTGCATAAAATATATTTTTGCAATTTTAAGGTTAGACTTTGCAAAAATGGAGTTTGAGCATGAGGATTGTTTGATTTAAGCATGAAATGGTCTCTACAGGGGTAGATTTGAAATTTTGAAAAGGATTTTGACAAAAACGTCCTAGGGACTAAATTGAAAGAAAATTTCTTTTCTTGACAGATTTAGAAAATGGCCAAAAACACCCTTGTACAGTGAGATTTTGGTAAAAGTTAAAACATGAAAGTTATAGATCTTGACGAAGCTGTAAGCACAAAGGATGGTTCATCGAAAAACTCAACCGTTTATGAGTTTTTGAATTTTCAAGAAATTGTTAAAAGTGAAAAAAATGTTAAAATGGAAAAAATGTCATTTTTCAAAATGATTTGAGATATGGTACTTCAGGTAAAAATGTTTCTTATGAAAAATAGGAAATTTTGGTGTAAAGTGAAAAATTTTAGCCCGAGGGGTAAAACTGTCTGAGCTAAAATTTTTAAAATTTTTGGTTTAAGGGCTAAACCGTAAAGTTTTATGAAAAAGGGGCATAAGAATAAAATAAAGTGATACGAGCCACTAGGACATTATTCTTAAGTTAATAAGTGACTATGGATGTTAAAATAACGAATCAAGCGCTTATAGGTCTATAGGGCCATGGACGGCAAAATCGTCATTTTTGCTCGAATAGCTCTAAAAAGGTCTCAGATAAGGAAACAAAGTGATTAGAAAGATTCACACCCTTTGTAAGTGACGATAGGGTAGAATTAGAAAGAAATAAGGAAACCAGTATTTGCAGAGTTGTGTATAGTGATACAACTCGAATAATTAAGTAATGAACGTTTTGTAATGAAATGTATTGGAATTGGCTAATAGTTTTGTAATTGGCCAAGAGGATCCTAGAAGTCTAGGAGAAAGGTGACTGAAGTTGTTTTTGCGGTGCTCAAAAGTAAGTAAGTACCCTTCCCACCTACAGTATGAAATGGTAGGTGTAGAATGTGTGTAGATGTACATTAGGGTATATATTACAATATAGACTTGTATGTTGCTATGAAATGAATATCTAGAGGTACAAAACCGATACCTGTGTGTATATGATTAGAATACCTAAGTGTATAATATGTTATGTATTGTTATGTACCTTGTATTGTGTACCTGTGTGTACGATAAAGAATACATGTATGTATATGAAGTAGATACTTGTGTGTACTCTGTTATGCATACGAACTTATATATCATGGATAACATGTGATTATCATTTCATGTCTAGTATGACAACCATATTAAATGAATTGGTAAATATATCACCAGAAGTTAAGAAAAGTGTCGTACCGACTTCCGAAGTAAGGGGAGTTTAAAGGATAAAATATAGTCACGGTGTTACGTAGACCTAAATGATATTGCGCAATGGTAACACTTAGGCCCTAATGAAAGATAAGAAATGATGAAGATAAGGAAAGTTCATAAGAAAGCATAATTGAATCATGTATTCCTTTGATTGTCCATGTGGGATTTATGGGACTTACTAGGCATTAGCTCATTAAGTATTTCATGCTGTAGGTATTCCGACGAGAAGGTCAGAATAAATTTTAACAATGAGCTAGCGGACAGATGATGTGTGCAGATCGGGTATGGAGTCCGCTACTGATTGTTTTCGCTGTGTGTATTATAAATTATTTTGAAAAGAAATGTTTGAAAAGGGAAATGTTGTAAAAGTAAGAATGTTTATGTAAATATAAGTGTGTGAAAGTATTTTGGAAGTTACCAAAAAAAATATTGCAAAGTAAAGTATTTATTTCAGTTTCAAAAGTAAGAAAGAAAGAGTTTTATCACAGCCTAAAAAAGGCAGGTTGTGACAGGCAGAGCATAGCAGTATGTGATAACCCATACCTTGTCGGCCCTGTCACCCCTTAGACTTGTTTAAGTTGATGGAAACTTGTACAAGTTTAATGGTGGTCGGGCAATTATTATGCTAGGTCGACTCTTTGTGGGTAGTTTGTTTAGCAACAGATTCATGGTCGACTGATTGTCGATCAGCCCCCCCAGTCCAGTTAATTTGGATGACTCTCCCTCTTCGGCAGTTATAGTCGGGTCCACCAGGCTCGAGTTATGTTTTCCCTCTTCGGGATTTGTTTTATTCCTTAAACACATATTGCTCAATGAAACAGTGTAGGAATTTACATTTAATTGTTGTTTTGTACGTACATTTCAGTCCTATTCAATAAGTCTAGTTACAAAAAGAATATAGCCAGAGGTCAAAAAGTGGCTAGGATTAACAAAAGAATCTTTTGAGTAGGTCGGCGTTCCAAGGATGATCGAGCAAGTTACCTTCCATATCCGTCGATTGGTAGGTGCCTGGCTGGATAATTTCGACGACCTTGTAAGGCCTGTCCCACTTTGGACCAAAGGACCCCACCCCGGGTTGTGGAACCATGACCTTTTTTAGTACCAAATCTCTGACTTTGAAGCTTCTTGGTTGGACGTGCTTATTATAATACCACGCCACAACTTGATTTTGAGCTGCATTATGGATTGCTGCCTGGTTTCTCTTTTCCTCAAGCAAGTCAAGCTCAGACATTAGGACCTTGGCATTTCAAATCTTGTCATAATGCTCGATTCTGAAGTTAGGCAATCCAACCTCTGCTGGAATGACTGCCTCCGCTCTATACACAAGTGAAAAAAGAGTCTCCCCAGTAGCAGTCTGGGTGGTTGTTTGGTATGCCTAGAGAACCTTCGGGAGCTCGTCGATCCATGCACCTTTGAGGCCCTCGAGCTTCTTCTTTAGGTTATCCTTAATTATCTTGTTGACAGCTTCTACCTGCCCGTTGCTCTATGGGTAGCTTGGGGAGGAAAAGACTTTCTTGATGCCGAACTGCTCGCACAGGTGGAGGAGACTTGAAGATTTGAATTGTTTAGCATTTTCGATGACGATGGTATGCGGGATCCCAAACTGACAAATGATGTTTTTTCACACGAAGTTGGTGCACTTTGCCTCGATCATATTGGTGCATGGCTCTACTTCAACCCATTTGGTGAGGTAGTCAATTGCCATAATCCAGTACTTGAATTGAGATCAGGCTTTAAGGAGGGGCCCGATCAAATCAATGGCCCACTTGGCAAAGGGCCATGCCGATGTAACTGAGGTGAGTGGTTCGGCATGATGCCCAGGCATGCTCATAAATTGCTAGCATTTAAGGCATTTTTGCGCATAATCTTTGCAATCTTTCTCCATGGTCGGCCAGTAGTAGCCTTGTCGGAGACATTTTTGGGCCAACGATCTCCCCCAAGATTGGTTTCCTCATAGGCCCTCATGGATCTCCTTCATTAGATAGTCAACCTCTTTGGGCCCTACACACTTCAGGCATGGCGTGGTATAGCCTCGTCGATATAATTTCCCATCAATCATCAAATACAGGACCGAGCTGTTGCCTATTCAATGTGCCTCTTCTCGGTTGTCAGGCAATTCGGCTGTGGTCAGGTACTGGATGATCGGATCCATCCACGTCCTCTCGAGCTCTTCTGTTACACTAGCTACACTCTTGTCTATGCTTGGCTCGGCCAACCTTTCAATGGGGACCGAAACTAGGTCACTGTTGCTGAGATCGGAGGCGAGCCAAGCAAGTGCGTCAGCTTTTGAATTTTTTGATTTGGGGATCTATTTGAACAAATAAGACTTAAATTGTCCAAGCAATAACTTGACATCTTGTAAATATATAGCCATTGGCTCTGTTCGGGCTTGAAATACCCTAGTAACTTGCTGAACAACTAGCATTGAGTCACTATGGATAATAATACGATCTACTCCAAGATCTCTGGCGATCTGAAGACCTACTAGAAGTGCCTCATACTTTACCTCGTTCTTCGAGGCCTTGAAGTTAAAACAGAGAGCGTAGATTGCTTTATAGCCGTCTGGGCTTACTAGCACCAGCCTTGTGCCTGAACCTTCCACGCATGAGGATCCATCTACAAAAAGTTTCCATTTCAGTTCCAACATGGTGTGACTAGTACTGCAACTAGGGGTGTCTGGCACCTTCATAGGCGCCTTTTCAGCCAACGGTGTACCTTGCTCGGCATCAGTAAATTCGATGATGAAGTTTGCAAGGACGTGAGCCTTGATGGCTGTCCTTGGCACAAAGTGGACATTGTATTGGCCAAGCTCTACCGACCATTTGGCCATCTGAATTGATATTTCTGAGCTCTAAACAACTTACAAGAGAAGGAACTTGGTTGGGACTCTTATAGTGTGGCCTTGGAAGTAAGGCCGCAGCTTCCAAGCAAAAGTGACCAATGTAAAGGCCAATTTCTCCAGTGGTGGGTACCGCTCCTCAGCACCCTAGAATGCATGGCTTGTATTATAGACTGGCTTTTAGACTCCATCTTCTTCTCAAACAAGAACTGAGCTTACACCCTTCTCAAACACAGCTAGATAAGCGGATAATATCTCTCCCGACAAAGGTTTGGACAGGAGCGGGGGTGTGGCTAAATATCTTTTTAGATTTTAGAAGTCTTCTTTGCACTCCCTGCTCCACTCAAACCTTCCCTTTAAGCGCCTTAAAAAATGGATAGCACTTGTCGGTAGCACGGAAGACAAATTTGGAAAGAGCCGCAATCATGCCGGTGAGTTTTTGCACTTCTTTTACGGTCCGAGGTGAATACATGTCTATAATCGCTTGGGCCTTAGCCGGGTTCATCTCTATTCCTTGTTGGTTGACTAAAAATCTAAAGAACTTTCCCAAGCTTACCCCAAATGAGGATTTTGCCGGGTTGGGTTTCATCCCATATTCCTAAAGAATGTTGAAGCTTGCTTGAAGATCTGTCATGTGGTCCCTTACTTAGACTGACTTTACCAGCATGTCGTCCATGTAGACTTTCATCGTTTTGCCAATAGGCCTGGCAAACATCTTATTAGCAAGTCGCTGGTAGGTTGCTCCAGCATTCTTTAGCCCGAAGGGCATTACCACGTAGCAGTAAAGCTCCTGGTCAGTAACGAAAGCCATCTTTACTTGATCTTCCTCGGCGATCCTTATCTGATTGTATCCGGAATAGGCATCCATGAAGCTGAGCAGCTCGTGACTGGCCGTTGCATCAACGAGCTGGTCTATTCGAGGGAATGGGAAACAATCTTTCGGGCAAGCCTTATTCAAGTCGATGTAGTCTATGCAGACTCGCCACTTCCCGCTGGCCTTCTTGACAAGGACAATGTTGGTTAACCACTCTGGATATTTGACTTCCCGGATAAATCTTGCTTTGAGAAGCTTTTAGACCTCTTCGTTTATAGCGGCATACCTTTCTATATTGAAAGCCCTTCTCTTCTATATTACCAGTTTGTGGCTAGGTTCAACGTTGAGCTGGTGAGAAATTACGCTCAGATCAATGCCAGGCACGTCCTCATGCGACCATGCGAGCACATCCCGATATTCGGTACGGAGCCCCTCAAGATTGGCCTAGATCTCAGGTCATAGCTAGGATCCGAGTTGGATAGTGCGCTCAGGATGCTCGACATCCAAGCTGAACGATACCAAATCCTCAACTAGGGTGGCACTTACCTCTTCCTCGGGAAGTCGAGGGTCAAGATCAGAGAGCATCTTCGATATCGGGTCGACAAGAAGGTCCATTTCGTCGAATGCATGAATGGCCGAGATGTTTAATTGTTAAGCTGTTGCCGCATGAACGACGTTGGTGTGACAGGCTCGAGAGTCTTTCTGGGATGATCTGATCACTCCAACCCCATCCTCTGTGGGGAATTTCATCGCCAAGTAATACGTAGAAACTATGGCCTTTAGTGCATTCAAGGTCGGGCGGCCAATGATGATATTGTATTGGGAGGGTTTGTCAACAACTAGGAAGTCAACAATGCACGTGACCCGACCAGCACCCTCCCCAAAGGTCACTAGCAAGTTGACCTTCTTGACTGCTCGGATGCATTCTCCTTTGAAGCCATAAAGCGGGGTCTGGACTAGGACTGCGGTAGCATTGCTGATCTTCATTTTGTCAAAGGCTTGTTTGAACAGGATGTCAGCTGAGCTACCATTATCAATCAACACTTGCCGTACTATATTGTTGGCAATGTGCAGCTCACATACAAGGGCATCGTTGCGCGGATGGATTAATTTGTCCGCTTCTTCTTCGGTAAATGTGATCGGAGTGTCTTACTGGCGACAAATCTTATTCACATGCTCGGACATATTAATGAACTCGCCTCGCTCAATCAGCCAAGCTTCTTGAATGTAAGCCCACCACGCACTCGAGGTGTCCCTGGTGATAGGCCCTCCAAAAATCATATGAATGATGTTCGGGGGTTTTGAGGTGTTCCCACCATCATTATGTGAGCAGCTTTGGCCATCTCGGCCCGGCGGGTCCTTTCTTTCGGAGGCAGAGCTTAGAGTTATAACTCGTTCAACAAATTCTCTCAAATGTCCTTCTCGGACCAATCTTTCAATTTGGTCCTTTAGCTGGACCACGTCCTTGTGGAACTCACAGTATCTAGTTTGATCCCGCTTTATCTTGTTGCCCTTGAGCTTGGGCGGAGGTACCAGTAAGTTTTTTCCACTCACCTGAGCGAGCACCTCATCTATGGTTGCTACCATTGGGTGTAGCTTTGAAATTTTTCGGTTGGGGTCTTTGGCTTCTCGGGTTTCTTCTCCTTCTTTGGCTTCTTGTTCTGCTTGACATTGGGCTACTCTGGCACTTTCTTTTGTTTTTTATCTTTCTTTGTACCGCTAGAGCCGGCCTCCTCTTTGCGGCTCTTCATATATTCCGTTGCAATGGCATACCTCTAAGCGTAGCTAAGCATCTATGAAAATGTGCTCGGCTGCTCGAAGGCCAGTGACCAAGAAAGCTTTTCGTCTCGGAGACCCCTTACGAAAATGTGCTTAAAGGTCTCGTCTTCGACAAGCTTGACTTCAAGAGCTGCTCGGGTAAACCTGTTGATGTAGTCTTGAATATTGCCGTCTCCTTACTTAACGATGTACAAATATGTGATCTCCTTTCTCCTAGTCTTTATAGTGGAGAAGGCTGCAAAGAAGGCATCCACGAGCTACCGGATAAAAGTGATAGAGGCTTGCTCAAGTCGTCTGAACCATTGCCGAGCTGGGCAAGTGAGCGTCAATGAAAAAGCTTTACACATTGCCGCGTCATTGGCATTCTGAAGGAGCATGTGTTCACAGAACAACTCTACATGCTCGTCTACGTCCGTGGTCCCATCATAGGCCTTGATCTAGGGAACTTTGAACTTGGGTGGCATTGGGGCTCGCATTATTGCTTCCGGGAAAGGCGGATCTAGGGCACCTATGTCGTCTAGGCAAAAACGGTTGTTGCAAATCTCGTCGACTTGGCACTGTAGTTCCTGGAACTAGCGACTGTTCATATCCTCGGGCAATTCAACCCTATAGGGTGCCCCACCCTCCAAGCGGTCACATGCTCCAGGTTGGCAACCTTGGTGTGCTTCTCTCCGATGTCCAAGCCTACGGATGCTTGGGAGCCTTGCAGCAATGGTATCTATGCTCTCTGAGGGCCAAGTCAACCTTTTTATACGAGCCTGTTGTTGGTCGATACGCCATGTGTAGAGCCTCTAAGAGCGTTCGAAATCAGCTTCATTGAGGTCGGAGGCATCTCGTCCTGCTCATCCTCTAGCCTGGTAGGCCGGAGTTGGAGGTAGGAGGCTAGGCGTAGCCTAGCATTAGGCCTACTGCACGAGCTACTATGTGAGAATCTGGAGTGCATTGGTAAGTTCTCGAACTGGATCTTGGACGACCGGGTCTTGTACTTATTCAACCCTGGCCGTGCTTCCTTGACCCCCGAATCAAGACCTCGTAGCTTGGGGGCGGCCCTAGGCCTGCTAAGGTTCTGATGCCAGTTTCATGCATCTCCTGACCCCTTCTGTCTGGCAGCATCATCTTGGGCATTCCCTCGTATTACCATCTCGGTCTCTAGACTAGCTGTGACTGGTGTCTCTAAGTAAAAGGCACAGGGCCCTCCTTTTAGCACCAAAATGCTGATGCTTATAAAGTTTTGGTGTCGAATCAACACCATGTGCAGCAGCACACGGTATTTAGCTCTTCTCTATTTGTCTCTACTTGATCTGGTCGACCTGCAACAAAAAGAGGGATGCTTCGGAGGCAAGAAATGGTCAGTCAATAGAAAGAAGCTCTCCGATGCTCAAGGCAGGGGTTGCTTGGTAGAGGTCAGGAACTGGTTAGGTGGGAAGGAGATTACTTCCTAGAATGTAATAAATTCGTCATATTTATAGGCTATCACTTGGACCGAGGGTTTGGTAGGTTTTGCCCACAACCCGAGTGTCACATCATGGCATGTCAGGTGACAAGTGACAAGTGTCATGTCCCTCCATCGATGGATTGGCTCCCATCCAACAGTGAGTTGTTTGCCATTTGTTAGCCAGTGATTGCAAGTAGCAATCCACCTTAGAGTGAGAATAGTCCAACCTGAACTGGTACTCAGTTCGAGGAGGCAGCCTGATGAGGTGTGGCCCCGGGGGACCCTGAGAAGCACCTCGGACATGACATCCAGTGTCATCGGGGTCAGTCATAAGCTCCATGTACCTTTTATCAAGCTGTTTGGCCGACCACCTACAGTTTGGCTCCTCAACGGTAGCACTGGGCTCACCCTCAACACATAACCTTATCGCCGTACTCTCCATAAATTTTGCCGCATGGAATCTCGTATCTGAGAAGAGGGAAAGCGAGGTCTTAAATCTAGGAAAGGGTATAAGTCAATCTGTTCACGTTCAAGTCTTTTTTTTTCCTCCTTTCTTTTTTCTCTTTTGTTTTTTTCTTCATTTTCTTGATAAGTTATTTCAAATCTTCTTGGTGCTTATGGTTTTTCTATTGTGGATTGTGAATTTTGAGCCTTATATTTTGAGAAAAAACATTTCCACATTACATTTTCCACACTCAAAAAATATATATATATATCCATGTTGTCCCTTGAACTTTACTGTATGAGGTTGCTTACTTGTGTAAGAATATAAACAGCCTTCATTTGAATATATGAAGGGGAGGAATTTCCCTTTCGATAGGGTAGTAGAACCACAACACTAATTTACAACCATTGAATTTCTATTAAAAAAAAATACTACAATTGATTTATAGTTGCATTGGTAGATGTGAGAAAGAGATAAAACAACAGTAGTGGGAGTGCCCATGACATTCCAAAATATCTGATGAAAAGTTCTAAGTTCTCGTCTATATGCCCCCGCTCTTCGGAAAGCTTGTCGTTGCTTGTTATATTTTAACCAATTAACCATTATTGTGCCTATATGTCGTTTACTTGCTATTAAAAAAAAAATAGATGATCATTTACTACTGACATTTGATTTGAAGCCAAAAAGTACTGTTCTTCCGTACTATTGTGGTATTTTTCTGTTCGTGGATTCAATTAGTCTACTTTCCTCTCCCATTAAGCAAAAAACGTCAATGGGTTGATCGCACTTGTTGGAGATGAGACATTATACTTTAAACCAACTTTATTACATTGTTTTTCTCATAAAATTTAAAAGTTAAATCAATTTTGACTCAAATTTTTGGTTTGAAGGACGTTCAAGACCTATGAATTCTTCTACACTACGGAATTGTTACAAAATAGCACCCAAACTTTAATGAGGTAACTAGATTATATGCCACCTTTCCATTTTAAAAAAAAATTATCAACAACAAAAATGTCATAATTTTCCACATGAATAGAATTGTACAAACAAATATACTCTATTCTTAATAATCTCTCTCCTTTTGTGATCCCTCACTTGTCACCAAAGAAAAGATCTCTCCTTGCCCTTTGCACCAACAAGAGCACCGACCATCGTTGTTCACATCTCTATCATAAGAAAAAACCACTCTCTGGGCCATGTGTGACCATATCTACTCATATGTGATGCTACAAATGGCAATTTGTGTTAGCAGATCGTATTTGTGCTAATGAAACTTGTTCATGTCAATATAAGAAAAATGTCAGCCAAAAGCACGATCAATTTATTAACCACATCAGAAAATGTCAACATGACCATGACCCACTTATTAGTCATGTTAATCGTATCAACCTACATACCTCTTTGAAAATGATATATATAGAAATAATTGATACGATTATCTCTTGTTTAATTCAATTATGAAACAAATCTCTTGTTTAATTCAATTATGAGACAATTGTCAGGTTTATTCATCATTTTATCCTTTCTTTTAAGAAAATTTCCCTACACATTTTAGTATTCATATTATATGTATTAAGTACATCATATAATCTTTTAAATAATATCATGTGTTATCAGATTAAAAATGATACATATAGTTAATAATGTCTGTTCGTGTCAATTTGGGTTAGGTTGACAAACACAAATATGACACGTTTATAAATTGTGTTAATAGTGTCAATCCATTATTAACCTAAAAATCCATTTATAATAAACTCAATCCCATTATTTCATGTAGATTTTTTGTCCCATTACCTTGTCATGATCCAAATTGCTACCCCTATATTTTGACAAGATCCTTTGGCATCATGAGGAGATAGTGCTAGTGGGATTCGCAACCTTCATCGTGTGTGGGAACTTGCACGAGGTGAGCTCCTCTTGATTTCATGAGGAGATCAACCGATGAGATCTACAACAATAAGAGCACCGCGAGGAGATCATCTTGCCACTAGAGGGAGATCCGCAGCCCCCACGACTCCACTGGCATGATCCCAGCGAGCGAGTTGCCGTAGTGAGAACTTCGTTCCCTGCTCCGCTCTCTGCCACCTCTCTAATTCAATTTTTTTAATAATGTTTTTTTAGTATCTCAGTGAGAAATCCCTCGTATCACGGTAAGCTACCGCCAATAGCCCTAATTTTCAGTATCACAGCTGTCTACCTTCAGTGTTATAGTAGGCTACTATCAATCATCAACGAGCTATTGTCGGTGTTCTTGTATGATACTGTTAAGGATATTTTTATATTCTAAATGTGTTGGTGACTTTTTTTCTTAATATTCTTTTTAATAGGAAAAATCAATCTATGGGAATTGTACGTAAAGGTCCCCAGTTTTATTCTTGTCGTCCGCAGACTTATCAATTGGAAATTTTTAGCTTTTTTGATGGACACTTGCGTGGCTTTGGTCTTCACACTTCTTCTGGGACAAAATTAATCATTTCCCACATTCTTCCTCTTTAAAACAAAATCATATGGTGGGCTTATTATGAAACATGCAAACCTTGAATTGATTGCAAACTAATGCCCAAAATGCAACATGAATAACCGTTAAAAAGAAAGCACGGCCCAACATGAGAATATTAATTAGGATATATAAAAATTATACTTAAAATTTTTTTCTCAAAAATCATATGCTTAATATTCAACCCTCTAAAACCGGTATTCATCTAACTCAGTCGATAACACATCTACATGTTTTTTCAAGGCTCAATATCTAAGTCCAAGAGAACTCTGTTCTCACTTTTTTGGGTTTATTTATGATTTTATAAAATCATGTATTTTGAATTAATAAAAAATTATATCTTGTGTTGTGGGAGAATTTTTCATGATAGGAAGACCATTTAAAATCCAGACCCTCCTTTGAATCAAACGTCCAACTAAGTAGGTTGAGAAGGTCAATCCGAGAAGGCCGAGATGGTCAATCTGAGAAGGCCACTAAGTAGGCCCAAGAAATAGGTTGAGAAACTCAATCTGAGACGGCCGAGAAAGTCAATATGAGAATGCCACAAAGTTGGTTGAGAAGACCAATCCAAGACAACCACTTGATAGGATGAGAAGGCCACAAAGTAGGCCAAAAGACCAATCCAAGAAGGCTGAAAAGGCGAATTGGAGAAGGCCACCAAGTAGTCAATATGAGAAGGCCAAGAAGGTCAATCTAAGAAGGCCACAAAGTAAACTGAGAAGCCTAATCCAAGAAGGCCATAATGTAGGCTGAGAAGATCGATACAAGAAGTTTGGACAAAAAGGCCATCAAACGGTCTACCAGGTCCAACCAATGTATTACTAGGATCTGACCACATGCTTGACTGGGATTCAACCAAGAACTAACTGTTGGTCCAACTAAGGTCTAACCAGGACTCATGTAACCAGGATCCATCCGATTAGGATTAATCCGACCAGAATCCGTCTGATCTAGATTCATCCAATTAGGATTTGTCCTTCCATAGCGAAGCCACCATGGAGAACAACTCCATAGAACTGGCAAGGTGGTTGGATCCCAGCCAGATCATCCCTATCAGATATACTAACACTTCGTCACACAGAAGTGGATAATACCTAGAGATCACCATGTGGCACCATCTCAGCCCTCCATTAGGCAATCCTCCTTATCCAAAGATCGTGACACGTGTCACTACCCATCTAGGCTTTGTACAATAGTATGCCCAGTTCACAAGCCAAACCCATCTTACGCTTGATCTAAACCAAATTGTATAAATAAAAGCAACAACTCCATTACAAAGATACGAGCATTCTTTTCTTACCTACTCTGCCTCTTCTCTCGCTCTTCCTAGTCAAAATATTGACTTGAGTGTCGAGTGTCCCTGGCAGATACCACACTGGTTTCTCTTTACTTTAAGTCCTTCTATTCTCTTGCAGATCTAACTAGACTAGACAAACCTGAGCAGAATAAGAAACCCGACTATCATGTACCCCCACACACAATCATGCCTATCAAAGGCATCAACATCATGTATTCCCGATTTATGCACATTTTTACATTCATATAGAATTATGCCCAATTCATATCTTTTATTTGGTCAACTGGCCATTTTGACTAAGAAGCTTTTTAATTCTCACTCTATCCTTATCAACTGGCACAACAAAAGCATAGGATAGGCTTTGAATTCATTGATTTGTTATGAATACTGGAAAATAAGGGTTCAAGTAATTTGTTGATTCCATAAAATACTGAAGAACAAGCAAGAAGAGAGGTAAAAGCTCTTTGAAATTTTATTAATTATAATAAAACAAAGAAAAAAATCAATCAAGGTCTTAAATAGAAAAACGATAATTCAAAAAGAAGGAAAGCATATCTATTTTGAAATTAAAAAGTAAGAAAAGATCTTAAATTCGAAACAAAGACTTATTGGCTAAAAAGGAAACAGCTAAACAATAAAAAGTGTTTAAAATTTGAAAATAATGCAGTGAATATTTCTTCTTTCCAACAACCTAGTCGACCGATATAGGCATAGGGCAATCAACTAGCCTTCAGTCATCTCACAATGCATTAAGACGCAGAATTAGGAAGCAATAGTGAATCGTGATCTTATTAATGGCACAATTGTCTACAAGCATGCACCACGAACCATCCTTCTTTGAGATAAGGAAGGGGGAACAACACACGGGCTAAGATTTTCTCACAAGTAACCTTTTGGCCAGCAACTCTTTCATTTGACGGCATAGCTCTTTATGTTCACTAGGACTCATTTGATAATACTGTTTGTTTGGAAGTGTAGCTTTAGAAACAACATCAATGTGGTGCTGAATATCCCATGACAGGGGTAAAACCTTTTTTCTAGAAAAACATCCAAAAACTCATGGAGAAGTGTTTGAATCTCAGGAGACACTTTCTTAGGAGGTAGAGATTAGGTAGACGTCACTAAGGCATAGACGATGCCCATGTCCTGCATTGTGGCTTCAAACTTGGAGCAAGTGATTTATTGCATGGATTTAGGGCTAATATAACCTACTCTGATGGTCTGATTGATCAGCAATAGAGAGGGTGGTCACTCAGTGAAACGGCTGTCGTGGGTCCTGGCAGTTCATTTTATGGAAAAAGAGTGATCTTCATATCCTAGAAACGAAAGCTATAAGTCTTGGTTCTTCTATCATGAATCACGTGATGATCATACTGCCATGACCGACCGAAAAATAACACGCATCCATAGGAACAATATCATAGTAAATTTTATCTTGATAAACAGACTCAAGAGAAAAAGAAACGAGGGATTGACGAGAGACATCTCAAAATCTTGCTTTGACCATGCTAGCTTTTATGGTGAGGTGTGGCATTCCATGTTTAAAGCAAGCTTTTTAATAGCATCTTCAGAGATAACATTTTCAGAGCTTCTCCAAACTATAACAGAGCGATAAACTTTTCTCCATCTACTATATAAGTGGAATAAAAAAGCCTGGTACATAACCATAAGTCGTTAGCTACCTTTGGAGTTAAGCAACTATGCCAAAAGACAAGTAACGGCCTAGAATCTCCACTCATTTGCTCCTCTTTAACATCCTAAACCTCTTTAACATCTTCAACTTCAATAGGAAGGTCCGATTCAGCATTCTCGACTCCATCGGCTAAAAGACCCCAACGCTTAAAATTAAGATAGACGGTTTGACGTGACTTGTCTCCCCACATGTGAAACAATAGATGGCCGTATGTTAGGAGGAAGAAAAAGGCTACCACTAGTGGAGGAGTAGTGGTAATAATCTTTAAGGTCACCTATTGTGTTCCTGAATGTGTGTTGGCTTCGGTCTGAACAAGGGCAACAATAGTTGGTTGTCACGCCTTAGAGTATGGGAGGTGACGTGAAGGGATGATTAGGTTAATTAAGAAGAAATTTAATTAAAATACAAGTTTAAAAATTTAATTAATTAAGAACTTGTGGTAATATAAAATCCCTTTTTAAACAAACCTTTATAATAAATAAGCAGATAAGATAAACGTAAAATGAAATAAACATATCAAGAAAAAGATAAGGGTGTTGGGTCCCACTGACTCACAACTTGTACACACACATAGTACTGACAATATTATATTACAACTATAGTCCATAATAAAAGAGAAAGTTAAAGTAGTACATGCCCTAAATTTTCTATATAGCAACTTACCCAAGTCTTCCATTGGTCGTAGGTCTGATCTGCGGACCCTTCGTCAAACCTAAGCTGTACTCCACCTAGGGGAAAAAGATTTAAAACAAATAAAACGTGAACGAAGGGCTCAGTAGGACTTTGCTTTAAAACAGATGAATAATTTAAATAAAAATTTACCTTAGAAAACAAAGTTAAGTAAATAAATTCATTTAAATAAATTTTATTGAAAACAGTTCATCCAAAAAGTGCCTTTTTATTTTTTCTGGGCAAACCATAATATTCACTACCGAAGTGGCCAAGCTGGGTTTTGGGACCTGCCCCAAGGTCGTGCGTTATACGACTCGATCTCTAATATGACATCATACCCCATATATATATATATATATATATATATATCTTTTTATAACCATTAGAATCTCATTTACCAAGTATTTCATTTACATTCATTATAGGTTTATTATGAAAGTCATCTCAATCTACTTTTTATGAAAACAGTCAATAACATCCCTTTTCAATCAATCATTGAAAACAGTTTGATAAAAGTATTTTTAAGGCCAAAACCTTTTAAAAACTTGGCTACCAAGAAAGGGGGTAGAAGTCCTACCTTAGTACTCCTACTGGTGTCCCACACCATAATCTTGGTCCGCTATAAGTTGGCTCCGCGGATCCACGAACAACCCTAAATGTATAATAACTAAGTTTATTAGTATCTAGCTTAAGATATCCCACATTGCTAAACTATTTCATGGTGTCCTAGTGTGCCATTTGTATTTACAAAATCATGTTACAAAGCTGAAATCTTAATCGGGCTTTAAAACAGTAAAAACGGGTGAAAACTAACAAAATTTCACCATGCCCGGTCAGCCTGCCAGTCTCCTTGGTTCGGCCGGCTGAACTGGAAAAACCAGGTCCAGTTGGCTAAACTTTTTTAGGTTTGGCCTGCTGGATGTATGAATCCAGCCTACTGAACATGAAGTTTGGCCTACCGAACTGAAAAATTTCAGAATTTTTCATGCATGGTTCTCGCCCTCCTAAGCCCAAATCTTTAATTTCAACTTGTTTCTCAAATCCCAGACATGAATAATGATCATAGTTGATAGAAAAACAAAGTAGATTACTTTTTAATACTTTAAAAGATGTTTTATACAAAATTTCAAATAAATCCAAAAATAGAGAAAAATAAAAAATCTTGGTTTAAATCCGTTTTTGATCAAACAAAGCTTAGATTTTAGTTGTTGAAATTCCTCTAACTTAGATTAAGGGTTTTCTAAACTTAAATAAGCTTAGATTTCAAAATACAAAAAAATTGAAAAGTTGAAAAGGTTTTGAAAATTGAAAACTAACCTTGGATTCGAGCTTCAAATCGTGTTTTTAGCTGCTCAATCACATTCTTGAGCCTCCAATCCGCTAATCCACAGCTTGGGCTTGATTTTTGATTCAAAAATTTGAGAGAAGAAGAGAGAGGAAGAGAGGCAGAGAGAAGAGAGGGAGAGACGCATGGGAGAGAGAGTGAGAGAAGGAATGAGCGAGAGTGAGGGAGAGAAAGAGAAAGAAGAGATTAAATAAAGGAAAAAATTGACGGTTTCACTATACGAAAACTGTGTACTGCCCACGATTTTGTAAAACGGGATATGTTTGACTTTTGACAAATTGTTTTGTTTCAAAATTCAAAACGACAAATAAAAATAATTTAAAGAAATTAAAAATTATTAAAATATTCAAAATAACATTAATTTAAAAATTTCATAAAATGATCAAATCAAATTTTAAAACATTCATTATGGCATACTAATCTATCATTTTACATATTAATAACATTTAACTAATTCTTGGGCATTACATTGGTAGAGTGCAGATAGCCATAAGCGGGTTCTAAAGTGCTAGGGCCTTCCGATACGCTTAATTAAGAACGCACGCTAATGGGCTTTCAATTCTATGGTCAAATCAAAAAGATTCATTAGGCTCTGGAATTGTGGACTAAGGCCACTAATAAAATGAGAAACTAACTACTCATCACTTTTAGTAATCTCACTATGCATGAGAAGCAAAAAAAAAAAAAAATTCAATAGCTTATTTGTCTACCATTCAATTTCCTTATCACAAATTCTAGAGACGTTGGTACATGATGTACACATAATTGTAGGGCAGAAAGTAAGCTTCATGTGTTTCTTTAATTTCTTCTAAGACTCAATTTTGGTTTTCCTAGCACGTGAACAAGAAATCTTGATTTGTTGCCACCATGCTACAGCACGGTCTCGAAAGCGGGCGGCAAAAAACGAGACTCGTTTATGGTCCATAACATCCTTGAAATCAAGAATGCCTTCTACTACACCCGACCAATATAAGAATTCCTCAGCGTTTAGGCCTCTATAGAATTCAAGAATGTGAAGTTTGAAACTAGAATCCCAGTGATGATCATCATCAATAGGATTGGCATAGTAACGAACAGCTATGGGTGTAAGATGATGCAAAGGGGCAAACTAGAGCGGAGCAAATCTGTTTTCGTCAAGGATGTCTTCATCGTCAGCCGGTGGAGGGTTTTGGCTCTGATAGGCGGAGGGGTGACGACCTTAATAGCGGGAGTGACGTTGTTTAAGATGAGTTATGATTGGACAACCTGTTAGTGAAGTTCATCCATGCTGTTGGCGGGATAGCGAGCTTCAAGACAACATCGAGGAGATATAATTGTTGGAATAAAAATAAGAAACGCAGCGGAAGAGGCAGATCATTGACAAATAAAAATTTTCTAAAAACTTTATTTATCGGGAATAGATATATAATTTTAATTAATAATAGAAAGCTTTAGGAATTTTAGAAACCTTTTGAAGACTATTAGGGTATCCTAGCTTTCTTCTTTGACACCACGATTTTCCAATCCAAGCCTCCACACCAATGGAAAGACGAGAGGGCGTCAAACTGCAAGAATGAATTTTCCTCATACTTTTCTGAATCTGCTATGTACTCAACACATGAAATAGCAGACCTTTTTTTCAGAGAAGAACTCTCAGTTTTTCTCTCTGAGTATTTTGCAAAAGTTATGTGAATCAAAAAAACTCTAGAGATAAATGTTATATCTCCCTCTTTATATCTGAGCAATTTGTTATTTTTCAATTGACTTTTCAATATAAAAATAATCACCATATCACACATATGAGGAAAGGATATATTTTATAGGGATGTAACCTTTTAACTTTCCCTTTCCTTCTATTTTTCTTTTCTTTCTTTCCCTTTCTTTTTTTTCTTTCTTTCCCCCGAATCACTTAGTGATCCATTAACTTTTCACACACATCCATATATATATATATATATATATATATATATATATATATAAGAGTAAAAAGGTTAAACGTTGAAACTAACTTTTACGTTTCCGGTTTTTTTTTAACATATATATATATATTAATATATTTTAAAATCTTATA
>CAMOHE010048858.1:0-15039 GCA_946598075.1 Artocarpus hirsutus | reverse complement strand
TAGTGACTTATGGTCAATATGCATGTTTGGCATGAACTCTTCAAAGAAGCAAGCACACCGAAGACCCAAATCGTTGTGTCACCTACCGTTAAAGGTTGAGTAAGTCTAGAGATCAAGTAAGTACATCTCTCACCTGCAATATGATTGTTCAAAATTAAAAATATTGATGTTGATGATATGTTATGAAGATGTTTTATGATGAGGATTTTTAATAATGAGGAAATTAATGAAAAACGATGAAATACGATGTTATTTTTACCTCATTATTCTATTTGATGGAAACCTTTTTATGAAAACCTATATATATATGTATTATCTATATTATTATTTGATGATTTTAAAATGGCATTGTACATTTGATGGATTGATGGTGATGATGGGGTCCGGTGAGCGGACCGACCGGTGAGCGGTCGCTTCATCTTTGTCACGGTTGGTTTGGGGGTCGTTACCTCACTCTTTTCGTGGCTAACACGCTATAACGATGACGGTACAACGCCAGGGCCCTACTATATGATATTTTGAAGTATTACTATATATATTATTTTAAAAAGAAAATATATTTATTAAATGATGAATTTATTTTATTAATTAAACATTATTAATTGATGAAAATGTTTTGTGAGAGTTAGGGCGTACTTACTAAGCATTATACTTACTAGATGTTTCTCATATTGCAGCTAGGAACAGGAATCAGGTATGAGGATGGAGGAACTCGGTGTGGGTGTGTGCATGGTGGCAGAAACGAAATATCGGAGTGACGCATCATGTGTTAATGATGATTTAACTTTATTCAATTGTTTACAATTCCGCAGATTTTAGTTTTTCAATTATTTTATGAGATTTCACAAGTTAAAGATATTTTATTAAGTTTAATGTTTTTGATAATGTTGCAACTACATTTTTATTTTTAGATGAAGTTATTTGATTTGATTTAAAAGTTTTGTTTTAAAAAAATTAAGCTATTTCATATTACTTTGATTATTTAAATTCTATAAAATTTTGTTTTATCATAAATAATAGATGTTATGAAACGGTAACTGTGACGTCCCTTGAGGGGGCGTTACAGTTGTAGCTGCTGTCACAACTCATTTTGCAACATCCTCTGCAGCATCTCTATGATAGCTAAAAAAAGCTAGAAATATCATTTTGGTGTTGAGATCTTAGTTCTTAATATCTTACTTTAATTATTCAGGCTTTTGTTACTAAAAAATTCCAAGTTTAAGAATACATTAAAATTGATCTCTAAAGTGTCCATTTTAAAGTAAAAAAAAAAAAAAAGAGTGAAAAATTCTTCTAAACATAAGACCATAATCTAGATTTAAACATTTTCATATGCCACATACGTAGTATTAAATCTACATCAATAGAAACTCATAAAAACCATAACATACGCATAAATAAAACATATTATATGCCAACTTTACTAAAATAATATCATAAACTATTTCTTAATCTTAAAAAGAGAAAAGGATAGAGATTTATACCCTTGAAAATCGATTTATCCTTGTATGTTTCCCCCAAAGTCTTCTCCTTTGTTTAAACTTTTTTGTTAGTAATTTTAAGTGGGTGGGAGAGTAAAATTTTTGAGAAATGAAAAGGTAAGGGACAGTTTTCTAAAGGGGTACTTGAAGAGGATGGTTTCTTTCTTGAAGAAATGGGAGAAAAATGAACTACTAGTGTGGAAGCACTTATTTAAAGACAATTGCTTAAGCTTGATTAAATTTCTACCTAGTTTCTAACTCAAACTTAAAATGTTTCATGCATACTTAAAAAAAGCAAGATTTTTGTTTAGTAGCTCCTAAATGGAGGAAAATTTTTCATCAATTAATATGTCACTATCACCTTTTGTGAGTAAGGTGAAAACATCTATTTTTTTTGTGGAAACTTTATCTTTTGGAGACTTAGTCTCCAAGTTTCTCCAAAAGAAATAAATTTTTTACTAGTTGAAGACACTAACTAGTTGGCAGAAGAATTTGGTTCTATCAGGTTTTCTATCTTTCCTTATCACACTCCAAGACTATCCTCTGAATTTACCAGTAGATATTATTTTTAAATCGGTTCTAAGGTTGGACTGTTATTGATCTTAAAATTATTCCTATACTGCATAAACATAAACTTTACCATTTCTATATTCTACTTTGATATTGGCATAGTTTTTGACAGTACTAATTCCCAAACTCTGATAGCATTATTACTAAAAATGCTACTCGCGTAACTCCAATTTTTAACTAATAGGTAATTATGGATTTAATATGTGTTAGAGTGTTTTTTGGTATACAAATAATATTTTACTATACTTAGAAATTCTTATAATTTAAATTCTCAAGTTATTTACATTTTGAAATTTCTTCCTCCTTAAATTATAGTGGAAATTATCAATGGAATTATTTTATTACAAAAGTTATGATTACAAAAGTTAATAAATTTAATTTTAATATTTTCTATAGAATTTTGCACTATTTATATTAATTCTATAAATCTTGCTGTCACAAAATTACACATAATATATATCAAGAAAAATCCTTAACTAAAATATGAAAATCACATCATTCAATTTTAGGATTTTCTCGACATTACACAAATTTAATCTAATAATAGAATTGTGGAGTTTCAAGAATATTTTTGTAAAATAAATTGTTTGTGTCTTTAAGAAACTCTTGACTTATGTGCTTAGATTTTTACCAGTATAACCGACCAAATATTTAATTTGTTAAACCCAATTCCTACTTGAAATTCCTTTTAAAATCTCGAACCAACATTTCTCTTAAAATATGCACTCTTTTTTACCCATTTAACTTATTATCTATTTTCTCAGTTTATGCTAGGTTGTATAGCCAAAAGTTTGTGGTTATTCCTAAACTGGTTCCATGAACATAATATGACTAACCTGTTCATATTGTTGTTATCTTATAATTCTTACCGATACTTGTATTCATAAGCTCTAAACTTAGGCTTCTTATGAACTTAGTGGTGTAGTTATGAAAAAATTCTTAATTAATTATGCTTTGTAATTACTTGAATTTTTCCAAAAATTACAAGAATAACATTAAAGACTCTTCTACGTTGATGAATCTCCTTGAGCCACCATCTGAGTATCTCTCCTATCTTTCCTTTCCTAAACTAAGAAAAATAATAAAAAAACGGTTACTTCTCGAGCTCCAAAGTGTTGTATTTATAGTGTTGTAATATTTTAAGATGAAAATGGGAAAGTTTGGAACCTTTTGTACAAAAATATTGAGTAAAAGTCGTAAACATGCTGCACAAGGGCACCCATAGACTCGCAATAGGGCATAAAAACCCTTGAATTAGCTTGGATTTGGACTAACTACCAGTAGGGCGCCACTCCTCTGCCCACGACCATGCTAGAATGCCCAAAAAGTGGCGTTGCAGCACTGATTTGCTGCCATTTGTCCTAGTCTCACTTGTACTTCAAGCTACAAAGTCTGAAACACGTCCAAACCATGATTTTGAACTCCAAAACACTCCTTAGTATCCAAACACCTATAAAACATAAAAACACAAATAAATCAAAGGAAAACCAAGAAACTAAAAAAGAAAACATAAGGAAGAATAAAAGAAATTTATGTGAAATTTAATAATCGTGCCATATAGTATAATTTTCATGCCACAGTCCATTTATAGTTTATTTACACGAAATCACAACAAATAACAAAATTTTTAAGGTTTAAGTGTTTTAAGTCTTTACCTAGAATACCCAAAGGTCGAAACCTTTCCTTTATTGCTTTTTTGGCCTCTAAACTTCCTTTGATAACTAGATCAATAAATTACATGTAAAGATCTGACTAAAAACTCAAAATTTATGATGAACATGCAAGGTAAGATTAGGATTTTACTCTGGATTGCCACTAAACCTCCTTTGATCTTCTTTAGTCTTGCTCCTAATGATTGGAGGCTTAATCAACAAAAATTTGAGGAAGAAAGGCTTGGAAGGTGGCCAGTATTTGAAAGAAAAAATGGGGAGATTTTCTACGTAGTTTCATGAACTTGGTAAGGAAGCAAAAGTGAAATTTTATGTTGAGCAATCCTATTAAACCTCATGGGGTTACAACTCAACAACTAACAAAACAATAAGTCTCACTCTAAAAGTACACTACATGTTAGATTGGGACCCACATTCTATGGCTAGTAGGGTTTTAACACATAGGGATAAAAAGAATTTTTCTTTTTATGTTATCTCCTTTAGTATTTATAGGCCATGAGTTTACGGACCAAAATACAAGAGTTTTGAGCTTAAAACCCTCCAATTTCAAAGCATTTAATGGGCATAATGACGTTGGACTTTACGGTACCTAGGTCTAGGTGGGCGTACTATTGGAAAAATGCTCTAATTTGACTAACTTTATCCTAAACTGTATTGTTCTTACCAATCCGTTAGGTTTTGAGAAAATAATACCCCCATGTCAGACTAAAGAAGTTTGGTACACGGTATATCAATACTTTGAAATTTTTTTCATTAGTAGTTTGTTCGTCATTGTAGTCCTAGTTTTTCATTTACAATTGTATTGTTTCTCTTTTAATTTACGAAATGTATTTAGACACTGAATTTCAACACTTCTATGTGTTGGTAGAAACTTAAAAATTTGTGCCGGTTTAATTACTTAGTATACTGTCAATTTAATTCTTGCTTGAATTTTGGCATGATTTTTGACTTAGAAATCTATACTCTGTAATGGATGTCGTTTGAGCTGTTGTCGCATTTCGAATGACCCATTTTGAATGTCTCTCTTTCTTTTTTATATGGACATTGATGTTAGAATTTGAACACATAAAACGTACAAATCTTAAACTTTTAATCCATGCGACCCATTTTCAATTTCTCTCGTTTTTTTTTTATATGAACATTAATGTTATAATTTGAACACATAATGTACACATAAAACTTACAAATCTTAAACTGTTCATCCATTAATTTACTCTATATCCGTGAAACTATGTAATTATAAATATTCTATTGCTTTATAAATTCATTTTCTAAATCTTAATGCAATTAAAGATTTAATCTAATGACTTCCTGTATACTACAGTAGAACTTTCGAAGAACTTACCATCTTTTGATCACTTCACCCACATAAATTGTACATAAAATGTATATAAAATTTCACAAATTGATCATTTCATTGTATTTTGATCACAGAATACTGTAATAATAAAGTACGAAATTTTTCTAAGGAAATTCATTATCTAAATCTTCATTAAATCTAAAAGTTTTGATGAATTTCTTGGACCTTGCATAATTTTCTCACCCAATGCAAATATACTTGGCTATGCATGTATGTATAATCTCCTCTTGACATGAAAGGAGAAAGTTCTTCATTTTTTTTTATTTTTTTTTTTGTTTTGGAAGATGGAATGAACTTTCATTAACTTAAGCCAGCCAAATCGGCTGCAATACAGTCAAGAAAGCTTATTATGCAAATTCGTGGGCAGCTCTATTGCTCTCTCGAGAAATAGCACTACATGAACCACCAACAGCTTCTATCATTAGGATTTGAACATACTTAATGATTGGATCTTCCGCAGCAAAACAGTTTCCATCATTAACTGCACTCACTGCATTACTTGCAGCACTCCCCACAAGAGACACCCGAAATCCACTTTCCTTTGCCAAAAGAAGCTCTTCTCTGAGTGCTAGACATTCGGCGAACATAGGAGAGAAACTTCCATCAACTTGTTTTGAGAACGCCCCCAAAACATCTCCTAAGAAGTCACGAATCAGACCACCTACCCCAATCTTGTCTTTTCTTGAGAAAACAGAGGCATCTACATTGAGCTTAAGAAGCCTTGTGCCAGAGCTTTCCATTTCCTTGATCTCTGGTTTTCCAGCTTATCAGCTTTTTGGAGTTTGTTTTGGTAGGACAGAAACTCCATCAACCACGTACTTGCCGCTCTTAGTATATCTTCTGCCTCTTTGATTCTCTCTCCATGAGTAACTTCGTTCTTGTCCTTCCAGACAAAGAAGAGTACAACACAAAATAGTTTGAAATCCTTCTCATCCATCATTCCTAAAAAGGACAGCAACAGTGTATCTCTGTTGCCACCTCTGAGCTTCAGCAATTTATTTCAAAAGATACTCCTACACCATATTCTTATTACTGACGACATTGGTGCGTGAAAGTTGGATTCTTTCCCATCTAAGCATCTTCGGCACTCCCCAACACCCACCGCCCCCGCACCCCTACCCCACCAAAAAAGCAATTGACCCTTAGTCTTGCCAGATTAGACCAAGAGGGCAGAATATTGTGGAAGGCCCTCCATATAAAGATCTCGACTTTATGAGGAATTTTTTGAGTACCACAGAAATTTCCACCATTTTACTTCAGTGCTCCCACTTGAGGAGTTAGCTTCTCGTCGGAGCTGCAATGCTTGAACATATCTAGATTCCACCGTATATTAACCTTTCCCATCAAAATGCCTTGCTATTCTATCCTCCCTTTGAAACATTCTTATTGGGAGACTTCTGATTGCATCTATGTCTACACTTAAGAAATTCTCTTTCAACAAATCCAAATTCCACCCATAGCAAACATTTTCCTCCAATAGATCATAGGTGTGATAAGCTTGAAAAAATGTGGTCTTGGTATCCAAGGATCTTCAAAAATTATGATTGAGGTCCCGTTCCCTATATAAGGACGTTGAAACACACAAATCTTTATATTGGTATAAAATTGTCCACTTTGAGCCTAAGCTCTCATGGATTTACTTTCTATAAATGGTAAAAATTCCATCAGTTTCCTACTATTTATGGGTGTGCATAATCTGGTCCCGAATCGCCAAGTTTCTAGAACCTGACTGTTTTTGGCGGTTTAAGAAAAATGAGACCTGACTAGACCATTTAAGGTTTCAGGCCAGATCAAGCCGGACCATTTTAGAACGGTTTGTTCCGGTCCAGTTTAAACTACGGTTTTGGACATTTTTGGACTGATTTTTTGTGATTGTTTATATTAAATTTTATTCTTTCAAAACTAAGTATCTAAGGAACTAAAAATAACATTTGGAAACAAAAAAAGAAAAATAACAAGCAACAAAAGTAAAACACAACATAAAACAATCCAAACAATATAAAAAATTGTCACAACTAACTCTTTTAGAAATGGGTTAATATATGTATGATCCAATGATGGTGGGTTCAAATGTATGATCCTAACAACAAGCCAATCTGTTTAACAGTGAAAAAGCTTTCAATTTTCTATATAAATGTAAAGCATGTTATTTGGAATATATTGATGTAATAATTGAATCAAAAAGATGAGGGACAAAAGATCCCAATTTCTAAGTGTAACAAACTGACATAATCAAAGAGATTGTCAACATAATCAGTTAAGAAACTCAGGTCACTACAAGAAAAACTACATTTAACGACATATTATTTACGACATGTAGTTTTTGAATTCCGTTGAAAAATACATATAACGACATCTTCAACAAAGATGTCATTAACGACATTTGAAACAATAATTAACGACATCTATATAGATGCCGTATTAAAGGTCTCCTTTTAACGACAATAGTTTGACCAATGTCATCAATAAGGGATGTCGTGGAATCTCTAAAGCTTTGACGACATCTCTTACTTATCGTTAAATAATTTAAAGACACCAAACTATTGTCGTTAAAAGGAGACCTTTAATACAACAACTATATAGATGTTAATTATTGTTTCAAATGCCATTAATGACATCTTTGTTGAAGATGTCGTTGTATGTATTTTTCAACGACATTCAAAAACTATATGTTGTAAATAATATGTCGTTAAATGTAGTTTTTCTTATAGTGATGTTAAAATTATATTTGTCAATCCTTATTTTCGTTAAGGTTTGATGTCAAACATCTGTTGGTAGGAGTAGGACCCATTTCTTTTTTGCTCTTATTCCGACATGCATGCTAATTTATTGGTACCTTTTCTATTATAAGTTGCCAATAAATCTCCCTACATGCATAAATTTGAGATTTATCTTTTCTAGGGGTGGCCCGGCATTTGGAGGCCTGGTTTTGGTCCTTGAAATGAAGGATCGTTTGGTTACTAGCATGGTCTGTTTTCTTTCTCACTTAATCAGACCCGTACCTTATTTTGGTGAACCCATGAGGCATCCAATGACTCCGCCAAACTTGGGTCCATCATCCACTTCTATTTGTAACGTTTTCTCCCTCTGCAGGGTTAATTGTTTATGTACTAAATTTTTGGTGAAGGTCATCTAACAGAACATTTAATATACTTCTCTATTAGTATTGCTCGTCTTATTGGGGGAAAATAAGAAAAAGAAAAAGAAAAAGAAAACCAGCCCTTATAGAATACACATACATACATATAAATGACTTTTTTTTTTTAAAGATAGAAGTCTTGAGGATCATATCTTGATTTACTAGTACTTTCATTCTCGCTAACTCTAACTTAAAGATACTTTGATACCGTCTTCTCTGGTTTCGAACTAGTTTTGGTTGGGGAATGCATATTGGCAATACAAAATGGGATATGCTTTTTATATATATTTGCAGTAGCTTGGAATTTTGCAATAAAAACTACGATAAAATCAGCCAAAATATTAACAGATAAAATTAGAGAATGTTGCAATTATCAAATTGCACTTTCCTCTTCATTTTGCAATTTTGATGGCAAAGAAGTGTGATGGTCAAAAAAGCAGTAGGAAATGCATCATTAACTTCATTGAGATGACGACATATTGCTTAACCACATACCTATGTGGACCATGGAAAGAGGTAGGACAATTAGGTTTCCTTTTTCTTTTTGTGATGGCAACTTTCCGGGCCTAATTGTGTTGAAGTAAGCAACTATGAGAAAACTAACACATTTAATTATCACAAAAAAGATGTCACGATAAGACTGCGACTAATTTAAAATTAACACAAAAATAATCTAAATTTAAATTCCCAGAAATGAACTTGCAAATTCATAAAAAAAAAAAAAATCACCGTCTTGAAAGGGCTTAAAAGTTCAAATATATTTAAAACAATTTGACTATAATTTTACTCAGACAACAAATATAAATAACGAAACCACATTGGGACAAACCGCTTAGTACAACAATAACAGATACATAAATACTGAAAATGAACAAACTTACACTTTCAAACATGTAGATTATGAAAATGCCTTTTTTTTTTTTAATTTGGCACACTAATAACTCATTACAAATTTCTTAAATCCACTATTTGCAGTTCTTAATTTTTGGGGCGTTATAAATGCATGCTTAAAATAAATACAGAAACATAAAGAAAGTCTTTAAAGTCTTGCTGCAGGACTAGGCTGGTCTTACAAGTGTAACACATAAATGGAAAAGGGCAACACTTAATTTTTTTTAAGTAATCTAAAAAAAATTCAAAGGTAGAGGACAATTGCACCCACATTTCCTAAAGCATTCACTCAGCCCACTTCCTCACTTTTTCCTTCGTCACTTTCCACGCACAATGGAGAAAAAAAAAAAAAAGAATCCAAGAAGAAAAAAAGAAGTGGGTAGTTCTCCCATTCACATGGTGATACAAATTGTATGCATGATGTGATGTCACCCTCTTACCCGTCATATTCTTCTTTTTGCCTTCCAAGAATTTTCCTTCAAATTACAAAGTAAATGTCTTAACCACTTAATCATCGTGTTCAACTTTTTAAACTATACTCATAAGCCTGACATTAATGTTCATAATCTCTCTTTAATCTCTTTACTCTTTATATTCCAAAGGCAATTGCCCCTGAGAGCGTGTGACAATGGCTGTTGCTTCTTCTTCTTTTTCTTCTTCTTCTTCTTCTTCTATGCCGAATTATTCATATAAGTATGACGTCTTCCTCAGTTTCAGAGGTGAGGACACTCGTAAGAATTTTATTAGTCATCTTTATGCTGCATTACGCCAAAATTCAATCCAGACCTACATAGATGAGAAAAGCCTCGAGAGAGGAGAGGAAATTTCACCTACTCTCTTGACGGCAATTAAGGAATCACAACTTTCGCTTGTCATCTTCTCAAAGGATTACGCTGTTTCAAGATGGTGCTTAGAAGAATTAGTGCACATACTCAAATGCAAGAAGGAAAGAGGGCATTTTGTTTTACCTATCTTTTATCATGTCGATCCATTAGATATAAGAAACCAAAGGGGAAGTTATGGTGCAGCTTTTGAAGCACATCAAAAAAGTTTTATGCATCACAAAAGCAAAGTGGAAAAGTGGAAATGCTTTGAAAGGAGCCGCTGGTCTATCTGGCTTTCATTTGCAACAAGATGAGTAAGTGGTAGTGTTATATATGTATATATATTTCTATTAATATTCCACCGTTAATTAAATGACTACGATCATGCCTGCTCCATAGATCTATACTCGGAAAACTACACGATTATTTTACGTTGTTGATCTTTTTTTTTTCCTTGTCATAAAGAGGGTAAATTTCAACAATTTTACTATAATTAATATTTTATTTTTTGATTAAAAAAAGGTATTGCAAGGTGGCTACCTAACATACTCCCCCTAGGTAACCCTTTGTTGAAGGCCCTATAGGTGAGGAAGCCTATTACCTAGTCATGGGGTGAATATAGGATAGGTTGGGTGAGTTTTTGAAAACTTTTAGCTTACTTAATCAAATTTGAGTAGATTAATTTAAATTTAACCCACCAAATCAACTAAAAGTTTAAAATCAACTCTCCTAATGAAATTTAGGTTCATTGGTGGGTTAAGCGGGTTGAACAATATAAGAAAAAATAACTTTAACAATTTAATGGTAAAATTACATGGAGGTGTGGTCTCATGCACTTTAAATTGAAGACTAAACGGATAGGAAACAAGCCTAACATTAGGTGTTTGGTTTTGTTTTTGAAATATTTTTTCATATTTTCAAAAACGTAAAAAATAAAAATGATTCTAAAAACATGTTTGGGTAAAATTTTGTGGAAAATAAAAATGAAATTTTTTTAAAAAAAGAGCCAAAATTTCTTCAACTTTTGAAAACAAAACAAAAGTTGTTTTCAAAATTTTCTCAACTCTCCACCATGATTCTCTCTCACTCCCTCAATTTGGACCTAGAGACCGTTGACGCTAGAGACCCATCCTTATTGGAGCAGCCCAACCCAATTCATCGTCGGAGCAACCCAGCCTAGCATATCTTGCCGTTGTGGTCATCTGAGTAGTCCTCAACTGCTATGATCGCCACTTGAGTTCTCCCATCCTCGATCCACCACTAGATCTTGTCATTACCCAGCCATTGGAGTTCACCGGAGGATGCTGACCAGTGGCTTATTCATCCTGCCATAGTTGGAGGGTGATTTTGACTGTTGACATTTGGGCTTGGCCTCCACTATTGGGGCTAGGTCGTTAGGGCATTGGAGGCCGTTGGTGATGGGGCTAGGGCTATCCACGGTGGCCTGTTAGGGGGCAGTTGGGCATTGGAGGGTGGGGGGCTAAGCAGAGGAAGATGATCTAATCCTCTTGATTTTTTTTATTCTAATTAATTTTATTAATTAGTATTACATTAATTAATTAGTATTATTAAAATTAATTTGGTTTTGTGATGTTAATAATTTTTTATTAAAAATGTTTTGTTCCTAAAAATATACCACTATGTACAACCAAACACAATTTTAAAAACTATATTAGTACATTTTTAAAATCATTTTCATTTTTTTATTTTTCCAAAAACAAAAATTGAAATAAAAACATTACCAAACAGAAGTAACCTAGCTAGCACTAATACTTGTGACCAAAAGCCCACAATGGTGCTCTATAATTACCACTAGGCCATCATACTCAATGGTACTATAATTAGTACAAAGATTATAGGATAACAACACTCAAATATCAGTACTTAATGGTCCCAACAACAATAGGATTAGAGCTAAACTAATAAAACTACTGCAATCTACCAACTGTTGTTTGTTTGCTTTCTTTCCCCTTCACTAACTGCCATTTTCCTTTTTATATGTATGCATATGTATACGACAGGTATGAATACGAATTTGTTGAGAAGATTGTCAAGAAAGTCATTGAAAAATTAGATACCAAGTTGTCAAGTATTGTTGCAGATGATTCTCATAATCTAGTTGGAATAAGTAAACGTCTTGAGAAAGTGGAATCGTTACTTTGTATTGGCTCTCCAACTGTTCGCATTGTCGGCACCTGTGGCATGTATGGTATAGGAAAAACAACTCTAGTTGAAACCTTGTACAAGCTAGTCTCTCATAAATTTGATAGTTGTTTTTTCACAAACGTGAAGGAGGAGGCAAGTAAACATGATCTAAAGAGTTTAAAGGAAAAGCATTTTTGGCATATTCCTGAATTGTGTAAGTGTAAATACGGAAAGTTCTGTCAAAGATGTCCAACTCCATCGTAAAAAGGTGCTTCTTGTTCTTGACGATGTCAATGAGGTCGAACAACGAGAATATTTAGTTGAAGAGTGTTGTTTTGGTATTGGAAGTAGAATAGTTATAACAAGTAGAGGCAAGAAGTTGCTTTTAAGCAGAGCTGATGAGATATATGAAGTTGATCCATTAGATTCTAATGAAGCTCGTAGACTCTTTTACCTAAAAGCCTTTAAATGAGTCTCTTCTATGACTACAGACTATACATATCTAGCAAACAGAATGGTAGATTATGCTAGAGGCAATCCATTGGCTATTAAAGTTTTGGGTTCTCATCTTTATTGTAGGAGCAGAGAAGAATGGAAAAGCACCTTGAGCAAACTGGAAAAATTAGGTCCTGATGAAACAGATCGGAAAGTGTTGAAAATGAGTTATGATTCTCTAAGTCATACAAAGAAGTCTATATTCCTAGATATTGCGTGTTTTTTTAAAGGGGAGGATTGTGACGACCCTCCCTTACGTGACCGTCACTTGACTTAAACGTGATCATGAATTTAAACATACTTATTAATAAAGTACAAAAATTTCAGAATAATTTTTTTTTTTTAATTTCTTAGAATTCATATACATATGTACATATATGTATATAGTTGTGAAATAATTAATCATTGATTTTGAAGACAAACATATCAAGGTTTATTGTTTCAAAATTAAGTCACAAAATCTATATAGTATAGATAAATTTATGAAAATGATTTCTATGTCAAAATAAATATTGCAGTAACGCAATAATACAACAAAGAAATTATAAATATGTGTAATTATTTTTAAAAGTGCACATAAATTACAGTTTCAAAAGTACAGTTATGTTCACAAAAATTTAAAAGTTACAGATCAAATTTGATCTACACGGTACTGCACAGTTTAGACTGTGTGGATCACAAGTTGTCTATATATACCCAAAAAAAAAAAAAACCAGCCAATCAAACCAGCTCGTTTCTCTCTCTACTTTCTCTCTCTACTCTCTCTCTCTCTCTCTCCTCAAACTCAGTCCAAGATCCGGCCACCATTTTCGACACCTCCCACACCGTTGGGAAGGTCTCGAGGAGCTAAGTCCGACGGTGTGCCGTGCCATCCATAACTCCGCCGGAGCAACCCTCACGCGCCGGTCAAAGTGGCCAAAAATCACAAAACTTTCCGATGTGATATCTTCTCCGTCCGAGCTCCGATCGACACAATCTTGGTGTTAACGAACTCAGAATGAAGAGACGAAGAGAATGGCACCGATATTACAGCTCGATTTTGGCCGGAGGAGCTTTGCCGGAGCCGCCGTGTCACCCCCTCGATGCTGCCGTTCACAGCGACGTTGTGACACACTGCCGCCACCATTCGACTCAGAGGGTTCCAATGAGCAAAACCCCCCGGTCAATTGCTGGAGACGACAGCCCGTTGCTGGAGTCCCACCTCAACCGCCGTGAGCTACCGTGGAGCTGCCGAACCCACCCTTACGGCCACCGTCGAACCCAATTGAGGTGGCCATCATGTTCAGACCCATAAGGAGAGCAAAAGCCCTCCGTTAATTACTCCCAATCATCGCCGGAGGTTGAAGATCGAAGCCGTCCACCGTCGTCGCCGCGTGAAACACCGATGGAGCCGTTTCTAGCTACTACACCCCAAATTGAAAGGGGGAGAACGTTCAGAGCCTCACAGGGATTGATTTGCCTCAATCAATTTCTGCCGTTGAGCCGTCGATCATCAGAGAACGCCGAAGCCAGTCGCCGCCATCTTGGGAGGATCGGGTTCACCATCCCCGATGGTTTTGTGCCAAATTGATGGCATGAAAATGCTCAGAGGAATTAGAGGAAGAAATTCAGCCCCTCAATTTCATAAAACGATCGTCGATCGTCGAAAAACCGTGACCCGTTGCCTAGCGCCGCCGTGAGGAGGTGGAGCCGCCATTCCACACTGTGTCGAGCCCCACCATTAGAGGGGAAATGCTCAGATGACCGTGGGGAACAAAAGCCCCAAGCCAATTTGGCTGAGCCATCGCCGGAGATGGGGGATCGGGACCTCCATTTTTGCCGCCAATGTCAAGCTTCGATTTGTTGTGTTAGAGGCCGAATTGGGCAAAATTGACACCGCCATTGAACTCAGAAGGGTCAAATTATGGGGGATAGGCCCGAGCCCAGCTGCCGACAAAGCCAATTGGTGGCGGTCAACGGCCGGTCAACGCCGGTCAACGACCGGTCAACCGCCACTTTGAGTTTTTGTGATCCGGACCTCCGATCGATGATCCGAGACCGCCTCCCGACTTGTTTCGACGCTCTAAACACGATGGTGACCTCCGTTTGAGCAAATTCCACTCTTATGAAAATCAGCTGGTACCAGCTGCACACGGATCGAGGCGGCCCAGACTGCAGTAAAGAAGTTCAGAATGATGTTTTCAGCAGTAATAAATCTCCATGGAGCATTTCTAGCCATCCATAGCCGCTCGAGGAGCACTGCTAAGGATGCTGCGCAGACTGCAGATACAGCGAGATGCAACTGGACCCGCTCAGTTCGGAGTCCAGGTAAGTAGGAATCTCGCCTGCGGTATGAATAATTTTAAAAGTAAATTAATTTTAAATATTTTTATAAATTTATGAAAATGCATGATCAGTGATTTATTACACTGTTATATGTTATGACGTGATATGTTATGTTATGACATGATGTGAAATGCCATGA
>CAMOHE010048857.1:205-28423 GCA_946598075.1 Artocarpus hirsutus | reverse complement strand
AGAAGCATAATGATAGTCATGTATTTTAAATGAATAAGTTTGAGAATTATACAAAGTGGATAAAAGGATTTTGTAAAGTCACATATAAGATCTCTATATAATTTGTTTAAGTGAAGGATATTTTGCAAATATGCATGTTGTCAACAGGATTGACTATACGAATGTTTGAGGCTTAGTGAGGATTATTTTGAGAGAAAATTATTTATGACAATATTTTAACAAGTTAAAGGGTCCATAACATGCCATGATAGAGATCACACATAGTAGTTCCTTTTATGGATGACCTTTGAATTAGTAGAGACTTCAATGGAGTATTCTAGAATAGTAAGCTAACTTTTTGTTTAGTAATGTCAAAGGTGATATCCACGAGGGATTGATATGCTTGGGTTATTTTTATAAAAAATGATGATAAGGGTAAAGTATTTATTGTTCTTTTAAGAATTTTAACTTGCTCTAAATTTATAATCTTTATAATACTCTAAAGTTATATTCTTAGCAATGACATAAATTTTATTGCATATTTTCTTATTTTTATAAACTTTGTGATGTCATGATAATTACATGTGTAAATTATTTTTTTTTTTTTGGTGCCTTAGGAGCAAAAATTGTTGTTGTATATAAATAATTATGTATTATAATTAAATTACATTAGATTAGATTAGATTATGTTATATTATATATTAAAATATAACTATTAAGATATTATATCGTATGATATATTATATTATATATATTGACATATATTTTAACATATAATGGAGTAAGGAAAAAATCGTGTAAATAAAGAAGGAAAAAAAAGAAAAAAAGGAAAAAAAAAAGGAAATTTAATTAGACTAGGATTATACTCATCTAAAAAAAATGGGAAACCTAATTAAATTAGGATTAGGATTTTCTATACTCATCTATCTCCTTTCTCATAAACCTATAAATATACCTTTAAGCTACCAAAGTCTTCATTCTCTTAATTTTCAGTTAAAGAAAATTCTCTTCCTCACCCTCTCTCAAAAATCTCTCCAAGAAAGCCACCATCATCTCTCTAATCCTTAAAGCCAAGAATTTATTACTTTTATTAAATCAAAGTAGAAGTAATTCTTTTTAGAGATTTTTTATGCAAGTCTTCGTATTTGTTGAAGAACATGTAAGAATTTCAGGTATGGCTTAAAGGTTTTCATGGTTTTGAATTTTTATGATTAATATATATTGTTTTGTGACAAACTTTTTTAGGAAATTGTTCTTTTCTATTAATGCATGTATATTTGTATGCAAAATAAATTATTTTGTTTATTACTTTGATTATAATAATGTTATTTTATGGTTGAAAGCATTTATGTTCATATAATTTCATGAAATTTCATGAAAATAAGGTTTTGTTATTGGAGTGTGATATGAGAATTTAAGGGTTTTTGGTTAATCGGTAAGGTTATTGATAATATTTTGAAATCAAATGATTCTATTTTGCTGTGATTTTTGTATATGATGTGTTTTATATTTTAGTAATATCTAGAATTTTTTATAAATTTTTGTTCAAACTATTTTTAGGGTTATGAGCTTTCAATCAAGTACTGCTCACAAAATTTTATTTGTTGGAAGATTTGTATTTGTATATTATAGAGTCTTTTTTATGAAAGGCGTCTTTGGAATCTATAACTAAATGTCTATAAATTTTGAGATTCATATCCTTATTATGTTTTAAGATAAAATTTGTTGATTGTCAAGTATTCAGTAGTTTTAAATGTCTACCTTATATGCTCTATGTAATTCGTAAGATAATAAATCATACTTTTAAATGTGTTTTGTATAATTTATTATTTTTATAGTTTTATTTATATGTTAACTATGTCACATAAAAATTTTAGAAACATATCATATAATTTGATTTTATAAAAATGTTTGAATGAAACATGTTTGTTATTTAGTATGTTTTGGTGTTGATATTAATTTTGAATTCGAACGTATGTTTTGAATTACTCCAAATTTATTTGAAGCTAAATTTTGGATATGTTATGAATTTATGTGTTTATTATGGGTAGAAATTTTTATAAATTATTTTATAGCATAAATAATTTAATATATACTTTTTAATGAGGGCTACTCACTGCCAAGGCTTTGCTGGCAGATTTTATAGCATTGATTATGTGGTTTATTTTAATTATCAAATAAAATTTTTATGGCTAAAGAAAAATTGAAGCATTATATACATGTCTTAAAGTTTTTCTTACAAATTTTCATGCTATAATTAAATGTAGATTGAAAGATATAAGCTTTTGAATTTTTAGAGGTTAGTCCGTTTTTGTATCTGGCAGATTTACTAGATGTCTTGAAAATATTGAAAAAGGTATTTTGGTTTAATATTTTCAAGAGAAGAAAATTTGAGCGATGTTTTTATACGTTAGCTATGTTATGGAAGAAATTTTAAACTTTATTCATGCTTATATGTTGAGATTAATTTATCTAAGTAATTAAAGGTCAAGTTTTCTATCTTTATGTTTCTTGACTCTAAGCGCATGTTTATGACTCAAAGATGCTTTGTTTTGTTAAGAATGATGTATGACGATATAATATGGTATTAAATGATATTATAAATCTGAGTATTAATTTCATGAATTATATAAATGATTGACATGAACACTCTAAAAAGCGAGTACACCGAGAACCGTGGCTACGTCACCCAGTTTAAGGTTTAGTAAGCAAGCAAGTCAAGTAAGTACATTCTCATCTACAACATGAAAAAGTTTATGCAAAAATTTGAGAATATGTTTTATGATAATTTTCAAGTTGGTTTTTACATATTGTCTTTACATGAAAACTCTTGTTGCTTAGCTCTATGCTTCTTTCCATTCTTAGAGTTAGGATTAGAATCAGATGCAGCTGCCAAGTTCACCTTCACTAGCCAAAGCTTCCCTGATCAGATTCTCAAACACTTGTAACTACTTCATCAGCTCAGTCAAGGTAGTATCCTATCTATTGCTCAAGTTATATGTAACTCTAAACATGATAAATTTGTTAGAGAGAGTCTCAAAGACCATTGTCATCTGTGACTCAACATCTATGTCGACTCTATGGGTTTGAGCCTCAGCAAGGTAACCCATAACTAACATCATATACTCCTTCATAAGAGTCCTCGATCTTTGTTTACAGTCGAGGAGCTTCCAAAGAGCCCTTTGCCATTTTGTTAAGGCTTGCTCTCCAAACATGTCTTCCATTTTATCCAAGAGCTACCTAGCAGTCTCATAATCCTCATGTTGAGCCTGTAGCACATTATTCATGCTAGCCATAATGTAATAGCTAGTCTGATCATTAGCATCCTTCCAACAATCATACACTTAGATTTGCTCATGTGTGGATTCACCGATAGGCTTAGTAGGACATGATATATTTATTACAAATTTCAGTTTCACAAACAAAAGGACGATATTCAATTCCTTTTCCAATCATTAGAGTTCTTGCTAATTACTGTATTTTTATCGAGTACCAAAGATAAAACACTTTTAGACATTTTGATCTACAATAAAGAATCATATACCAAATATAAGCAAACATTGCACAATAGTTTAGTAAGATAACACAAACATGTAAGCATACGATGTGCTTATGTGTCAAAACCTTAAAAATATCATAACCTTATAAGGATAATTCCCAACTCAGAATTCAACAAGCCACCTAGGAGAGACTTGTCAAATTCAATTAGGAACACAGATCCTCTTCAATTGATATATGCCATCCAAGACCCGTCTGATCTAGCATATATTAATAATTATTTTCTTTGGACATTAATTTTATTAACAAAGCTCCTAGGGGAGGTGAATAATGAAATTAATCTTGAGTGTATAATTATCGTTTTAACTATTTTATCCATGATTTATAATCGCCGCCTAGAGGTGTACGACAATAAATCATGCTAAAATAAATATCCCTTTAGAGATCCAACCTGGTACATGATGAAATCTCTTCCTAGGGGCGAAACCACTATGTGCTACCTGTGGACTAACAATGGAGGCCTTAGGTCCTCTCTTCAAAAACTTTCTCCCACTCATTATTGTAAAAGTCAAGGTTTTATGCTAGTATGCATGAACAATTTTTAATGAGCAACACTCCCTATTCTACATGGCTAGCTATCGACATATATAATAAAACATATTATAATGCAAAGAAGCAACGCAATATGCAAAGTTACAAGCAATATAATTAACAGCCATAATATCATGCTTCCATCCTAGAGAAAAGAAAATAAAAATTAGAAAAGATCAATCGAAACATATTATTGTTTCTTTATCTTGAATCTTCTCCTTGTATCCTTCTTTTTGTGGCATATATCTTCAATTCTTCAATTTCATATAGATCAAAGATTTATTTTTCTGGTTATTATAAAATTTCATGTTTCTTAAAATGATCTCAAAAACAAAATAAAAAAATACATTAAACAACGCACCTTTTAAAATCAGTTCCACCCTTCTGTTAGGAGATTAGCCTGCCGGTCTACAACCATCGGCATGCTAGTACTGGGTAATCAGCCTTAAGATCGACACTGAACTAGTGTTTTTCATACTATCATCAAAAAAATAATTTTAGGCAGTTTTTAATTTATTTTTCTACAATTCAAAAACATAAAAATTTATAAACACTAAAAAACATATAGAACTCTAATCACCTCGATATTCTAGATCCATCTTCATTTTGAATAATTATTTTAATACAATTTTACAAATTAAAATAATTGATCCTAGATGGTAATGATAGATCGCCATCTGATTACATAAAAAACCTAGATACACATTCTAACCTCTAGGAAACCATAACTGGCAAATTGATTAATTAATATAATAATTAAAACAAAAATTTAATTAACCACAATTAATTAATAAACATTCACCACATAATCTCATGACAATATTTAATTATATAGAAACCCTAGACTGTCAACTCTCTAAAAAAATTAAATTCAAACATAGGAGAGATAAAGATCACATAATTTATGTATATAGTATGATCATAAACCTATAAAATCAACATAAAAACTATGGCTTTGATATCAATTGTTGGAAACGATAAATAGTGGAATTTTAAAAATTTTTAAATCAAAGTCTTTTCCAAATGTCAAATTTGATATGTTAAGTACATAAATTGATAACAGATCTTACGTGCCTTTTTTGTATGCCAAAGTTTATAGAAAAACCAAGAAGAGAAGAACATTCTAGAAGAGCCTCAACCAACTAATCTTTTTTGCTATTCTCTATCCAGGATCAAAGTGCAGCTGGTTGCATGTCATATAGTCTTCTCTGATGACTCTCCTTCCAATCACTTGAAAATACCTAGAGCTAAGGTTCGTGATGTTGAACAATAGATCTTCAGGAATTTCATAGTTTCTCTTACTAGAGTATTTGCTTTCAACTTCTCAAATGATCTGAGGAATAATGAAAAATAGCTCCCCTTTTATAGTAGTTGAATATGAGGTTTGGATCTGTTTCTTATTGAAAAACGTGTAAAAATGTTTTTTCTATTACACAGTCGTGATCGACTGTGCCTTTGTATCATGGTTGACTAGACCATCACCATCCAAGAGTTCGAATTGAATTTGAACTCCTCAAGTTGATCTAAGTAATTCTGTAACGCATGTTGTTTTCTTCTACAGACACTTATATTAATTTAACGTTAGAATGTGATATTTTAAGTGTTATTATTATTTATGTTGAGTGAATTAACTTTTGTCTAGTAACGTCACCGGTGACGGGCATGAGGGATCAATATGCTTAGGATGTTCATTTCAAAAAGGATGATAAGCATAAAGTATTTATTGTTTTTTAAGAGTTTTAGCTTGCACTAAATTTATAATTTTTATAATGCTTAAGAGTTATGTACACCCTAGAGTTATATTCTTAATGATGACATGATTTTCTTATTTTTGTGACAATTATGATGTCAAGATAATTACATGTGTAGCATTTCTTTTATTATGGCATGAAGAAACTAGACAATATAAAGTGTCTCAAAGAAAAATGTATAAATTTATATTTTTTGAGGTCATGGGTGCAAACATTATTGTTGTATATAAATAATTATATATTATAATTAAATTGAATTAAATTAAATTACATTAATTATATTATATTATATATAATAATAAAAACAAAATTGTAGGGAAAAAATGATACATATGATATATATATACATACCGTAATGACGTGAAGAAAAAAAAGAAAAAGAACAAAACTAATTAAATTAGGATTACACTTATTTTAAAAAAAAGAGAAATCCTAATTAAATTAGGATTAGGGTTGCCTACACTCATCTAATCTCTTCTCTCGTATAAACTTATAAATATACCTTTAAGCTACAAAATTCTTTATTTTCTTTATTTCTAGCCAAAGGAAATTTTCTTCTTTACTGCCTCTCAAATTCACATTCATAAGCCTTCATCATCTCTCTAATTCTCAAAGCCAAAAATTCATCACTCTTATTTTCTCTCAAGATAATGTAGAAATAATTCTTTTTGGAGATTTTGTGTGCAAGTCTTAGTCTTTGTTAAAGAAAACATAAGAATTTGAAGTACAGTTTAAAGGTTTTCATGCTTTTGAATTTTTATGAATTGATATATATTGTATTGTGACAAACTTTGTTAGAAAAATTATTCTTTTATGTTGTGAATGTGTATGCATATATGTTTGCGTGAAAAATAAATTATTTTGTTTATTACTTTGATTACAACAATGTTATTTTATGGTTGAAAGCATTTGTGTACACATGATATCATGAAATTTCATGAAATTAAAGTTTTGTTATTGGAGTGTGATATGAGAATTTTAGGGTTTTCGGTTAGTCAGTAAGGTTGTTGGTAATGTTTTGAAAACAAATAATTTTATTTTGCTATGATTTTTAGATATGATATGTGTGTGTGTATATATATATGTTAGAAATGTCTGGGATTTTTTATAAATTTTTGTTCAAAATATTTTTAGAGTTATAAGCTTTCAATTAAACACTGCTCACAAATTTTATTTGTTGACAAATTTGTTTTTGTGGCTTATAGAGTCCGTACGAAAAAAGGAACTTTTAATTCTATAAAAAATTATAAGTCATTTTTAAATGTTAACTAAATGTCTGTATATTTTTAACTTCATATCCTTATTGTATTTTAAAATGAAATTCGTTGATTGCTAAGTACTTAATGGTTAAAAATGTCTATCAAATACGCTCTATGTAATTCATGGGACTATAAGTCATATTTTTAAACATGTTTTGTATGATTTATTATTTTTTAACTTTTATTTACATGTTAAGCATGTCACATAAAAATTTCAAAAGCATATCATATGTATTTAATTTTATGAAAATATTTGAATGAAATTTGTTCGCTGTTTAGCATGTCTGGTATTTATATTAACTCTAAATTTGAATGTGTATTTTAAATTATTTCAAATTTATTTAGAGTTGAATTTTGGCTATGTTATGATTTTATATGTCTATCATGTGTAGTAATTTTTATAAATTATTTTATGTCATAAAGGATTTAATACATAATTTTAAATTTGGACTGCTCATTGCCCAAGCTTTGCTAGCAGATTTTAAAGTATTGATTATATGATTTATTTAAATTATCAAATGAAATTTTTATAGCAAAAACAAATTTGAGAGTTATATATATGTGTTAACTTTATTTCTACAAATTTTCATTCTCTAATAAAATGTGAATTGAAAGATATAGGGTTATGAATCGGTGAAGTTCAGTTAGTTTTTATGACCAGTAGATTTACTTGAACGTCTTAAAAATTGAAAAAATATACTTTGGATTAATATTTTCCAGAGAAGAAAGTTTGAGTGATGTTTTTATATATTAGCTATGCTATAGAATAAGTTTTAGACTTTATTCATACTTATATGTTAAGATTAATTTCTCCAAGTGATTAAAGGTCAAGTTTTCTATCATTATGTTTCTTCATTCTAAGTGCATATTTGTGACTCAAAGATGTTTTGTTTTGTTAAGAATGATGTGTGATGATATAACATGGTTTAGTAAGCACATTGAGCTATTATATAAATGATTAATATGAACACTCTAAAAGGTGAGCACATTGAGAACCACGGCAACATCACTTGATTTAAGGTTTAGTAAGTAAGCAAGTCAAGTAAGTACATTCTCACCTACAACATAATAAAAGTTTTTGAAAAGTTTTGAGAATATGTTTTATGATAATTTTTAAGTTTGTTTTTGTTGGGATTAAATATCAAACGCGGCCGAAGGAACAGATCATTGACAAACAAAAATTTTCTGAAAACTTTGTTCATCAGGAATAGCTATATAATTTTAATTAATAATAGAAATCTTTGAAAATTTCTTACAAACCTCTTGAAGACCTATTACTGTATCATAGCTTTCCTCTTTGACACCATGATCTTCTAAGCCAGGTCTCCACACCAATGAAAAGACGGTGGATGTAAAACTGTAAGAATAAATTGACCTTACACTTTTTTAGATCTGCTATGTACTCAACACATGAGATAGTAGAACTTTTTTTTTAGAGAAAAAACTCTCAGTTTTTCTCTCTAAGAATTTTGTAAAAATTATGTGAAAAGAGATCAATTAGAGATAACTATTATCTCTATCTTTTTATATATGAGCAGTTAGTTATTTTTTAATTAATTTTAATTTATTTTAAATCTGAAACAACCACCCAATCAGATATATGGAAAAAAGATATACTCTACATCTCTTATCCCTTTTTGTTTTTATTTTAACCAAATGATGTTACATGATTCTTTAACTTATATATATATACATATATATAAATACACGTTTACGTTTAGTGATTCTATAAAATATATATATAATATAAAAGATAACAAAAATCTTGTTTAAAAGATTTCGGATATATATATATATAATATATAATTAAAATCTTATATATAAATATAGTTAATTCAAAAATAAATCATATTTATTTAAAACTAATTTTAAAATTAATTAATTATTTATTTAATTTTGTGTCCAATTTGGTAAAGATAAAATGCGGTCCCACCACTCATGTATCACACATAAGATTAAAATTAATTTAAATAATCTTATTATTCAAATATTATCAGTTAATTAATTTAAAACATGTTTAATTGATCTCATTAATTAAATAATCAATTAATTAAATGCTTAGTCAAATGTGACAACATTTATCACATCATATTATGTGTCACAGAGAGCAGTTTTTCTATCACATTAATATCTTAAGTGTGTAATAATTAATTCAGAATTCAATAATTTCAAATTAAATATGTATAATTTATTCTATCAGTTAAATCCAAATAATATTATAGAGGTGGCATTAGAGACCTATGGACCTGTAACCTAAGCTCTAATAAATTTGACAATTAATCAAACTCTTTAATTAATGTGCCAAATTTATCAGTTTTAGTGTTATTCTATTAAAAACCTGAAATTGAACTCCTCAGATTATAGTAAAAATTACTCAAAGAAAATTAGCGAGTAGTCCATTGATATAATCATTATATATAAGTCAGTCCTCCATAAATAGTCCATAATAAGAGTTAGGTTCAATTTTTGTTTACCTCTCTTGTTACATCTTTATTCTTGAGTTCTGATAATTCTTTAATAATAGTTAATTCATAATCTTATTATGAATGAGACCTCTACTATCCAAACCTCGAATCTCAAGAGAGTTATTTTTCTAACTTCCAAAGGAAGAAATAGATTCTATATCTGTATAATATTATTCCTAACCATTTATTCTATTATGTTTCCAAGATTCTAAATTATGATCTATGTTTAGACAAATCTTACCATGCAAGTGAAAAAACATAATGTCATAAATAAGGGTCTAATAAATACTCAAGATTAAGACTGTCAAATATATGATCATCATAGTGATAAATTTTAAAACTCTATTTGTAATGAATGATTATTAGAGATTCATAATTTATTAGGTCTAGTCCTATATAATCTCATTATATAAAGTACCTCCAATCTAATGTTTCTACATTAATAGCCCGGATAAGACTATTTTATTCTAAATGAGATTGGGCCATACTTGTAATATTTAATTAAAGATCCTAAACTTTAATTAATTATTATGGACTATTTAGATTATTATCTATAAATTTTATCTCTAAGCATATAACACTTATATGCTAAATTTATAGTTACATAAATAATCATGGAATTTTCTTGATGTTTATAAATGTATTCATAATACGTATAAGCAACCAAAATAATTATAAATGTCACTTTATTTATTTATTAACAACATGTATAATGTCACAGCTTATAGGGCATCAAACCCAACAGTATTTACATATTGTCTTCTCATGAAAACTTTAGTTGCAACAAGAAGGTTTAACAGATGTTTTAATGACAACGTATGTTAAAGGTATATCTACATATATGTATCACTTAATTAAGCATTGCACACCCCATGTTTATGTTTGTCCCGCTAGGTGGACATCCCGCAAGGTGGACTTGTATGTTTGGTTTGGGATTAGCTACCTCATTCTTCTCATACAAATATGTTTATGTTTATGGTGCAACACTTTGGCCCTTAAAGATAAAATGAATAATGTTTGAATATGGAAGTTTAAATGAAAAAGACATGTTCTATATAAACTTATGCCTCGTGCACTATGATGATTATGATTACGATGGTATGTAATAAATTTTTATGAAATGTTTTATGTTGTGAAATAAATACAGGTTGACTAGGATGGAAGACAGGGACAGGTGTATGTGCAAGGAGTGTTGGATGGAAAATAGAGTCATATCATAAAAGGAATTTCAAACTCAAACAAAATTTAATATATTATGTTCTGTATTTTTCTTTGTTTGAGACTCAATTCTATTTTTTATATGCTCTTTTGAACTTATGTTTGATGAATATAATTTGTATTTTAGAATTTTAGTTTCTTAGGTTATTTATTAAAAAAAAGGCTATATAATTCATTTCTTCATGATTAGTCTTAATTAGTTATCTGATTAGACGTTAAGAGTGCTTACATTATTTGTATAAGTTCATATTTGTTAAATATTTATTTTTTGTAAACCAAGTTTTCTGTAGGTGGTCAGTTAGCCGAATGTCTTAGGTGTTTCATCAGACTATGCGAGGAGGAAAAGTTAAATCCAGTTAATAGTTTTTAAAGAAAAAATATATGCATGTATTTCCTAGGATATTTAACTGACTGTTGTTGATTATTTTAAACTTCTTATTGGTAAATATTAAGTTTTACAGTAAAAGCAATGTTCCTTTTAGTGCCCGTAAGGAAGCATTACAGTTATAGTATTAGAGCGATTTTTGTTTCCAATACTCATTACCACACGTTAGTTTCAAGTCCTCCAAGTAAATATAAGATTCTTCTCTTTTAGTATATTATCTTACAATAGATTTGTTATTATTATAACCAGACTATTTAGGAGTCTATGAAACTCTAACTTTTGTTACTCGGAGTAAGAAACGAGTGCAATGGAAAAGTTGGTAATCAAGAAGTTTGTGACAAGAGATTAATTATGTGATTATATCATTTTTCTTAGAGAAAAAGTTTATGGAGGAGTAGATGAATGATATGTAGCTCAAGAGAAGTGTAATGGTGTTTTAAAGTGAACAAGTTTGAGAATTATACAAGGTTGATAAAAGGATTTTGTAAGGTCACATGTGAGATCTCTATAGTAATTTTTGTTAAGTAAAGGATATTTTGAAAATGTACATGTTATGAACAAGATTAACAATATGAATGTCTGAGGCTTAGTGAGGATTAATTTTGGAAGAAAATTATTTATGATATTATTTTACCAAATTAAATAATCCATAACATGATATGATAGAGATCATATACAGTAGTTCCTTTTCTAGATAACTTTTGAATTAGTAAAGACTTCAATGGAGTATTCTAGAATTATTAATGCAAAAGATTAGAGATTAAATATGAAATTATTATTTTTCTTTTAAAGGATGTTGGTTGAGAAAATTATGGAACGAGGTGATAGAGTAAGCCTAAAATTTTTATGGTGATACATGATATTTCAAAAGCAATGGTTAAATTCTATTGTGAAAATTGTCAAAAAGAAAGTCAAGCTTCAAGTATGGTATATTTTTACTATTACAAATAAGATTGTTTATATCACGAATGAGGGGATGTACTAGTAAATTTATTAGAGTACATGATTTTTTTTGTATCTTGAAGTTAAATTTGAATATTTTAGAACCATTATTTTAGAGTAAAGAGTTCTTGGAGTACAATTCTTTTTTGGCATGTGATTAAAGAAAAGTTTACATACATGAAATATGAGAAATAAAGAAAAGAGAGAAAATTAATGTTGCACTTAGATTTGTAATTCTATGAAGGATGATAAACATAGAGGCAAGAAGAGAAGTCAAACATTGCATATGATATTGTTAGTTGGATGTATGATGACTTTAAGTAGACATGATTTTTAAAGAAATTTTCATGTGAAAAGAAAGAATGTTAAGAAAAAGGATTAGAAATTTCTCTACATATTTATTACTATACATATTTCAAGGACAAAAGCCTTAGAAGGAGGGAAGGATGTAAAATTCTGAATTTTTACACAACATTTTTGAAGTTCATATGCTAAGGAAGTACATATCGGGTCTATGTTCTTTTGCCCAAAAAGAAAGAATAAAAACTTTGAGGTGATGTGATTTACAGGGACAATGTAAGGACCAAAAAAATCCATAAATTAATTATGGATTTTTCCATGACTACTCCATCAAGTTCATAGGAAAATATAAGCTTAGAATTTATAAGTGCAGGTTTCGGTCAGAATTATGGGAAATGTTTACTGAGAGCATGAAAATCTAAGAAAGTGATTGATTTTAGACAAGTCAATACATTTTTTTAACAGTCTAAGCAGGACTTGAGTCTAATAGTTAAGCATTAAATTGATTACATTATATAGAACTCAAGAATTTAAGTTAAGTTTCTTTAAAAACCTGAACACTTAACGCGGAAATTCCATTGAAATTTCCAAAATTAAATAATTAGAGTGAATTTGGTACTATTCAATAGCGGTAAGTGTCTCAAGGATATTTTTAGAAAAACTATATAAATCAGCAGACCTTTCATCTTAAAATTAAAGATGAATGTAGCCTACAAATGAGGAACCTTAGATTTAATAAATTAGAATTTCAAGTATGAGTTCTATGTTTAAGGTGTACATATAGGCTCATTGTTGTAGTTAAATGAAATTAGTAAGCTCTTATTTAATTTCAAGAGTTTATTATTAGTGAAATCGAGAAATTAATGTTGCAAGCACTAAGAACCTAGTCCATTACAGTAAAGGGTGAGAAAATCCTAGAATTTAATAATGTTTACATATTTAAATCAAGGATTTTCACGGAAATATTATGTACAAATTTTGTGATTGAAGAATTTATAGAACTAATAAAAGAATATTCCAAAAATTCTATAATAAATTTTATAGCTAAATTTATTAACTATTGTAATTTAATAGATTGAATGATAAATTCTACTGCAACTAAGGTGGAAGAAATTTCAATCTGTTAATAACTCAAAAATTTTAATTATGAGAATTTTTGAATGCAGTATTAAGTTAGCAGTGTATGGAGAGACACTTTAATGCAAATTAGATCCTTAAATTACCAATTAATTAAAAATTGTAGCTAGTGAGTAGGTATGTCAATAGAAAAGGCTGCAGGAACTTGGATAGTGATACTATTAAAAACTATATCATTACTGATTTTAGAAACTGAAAAAGTCAAGTTTAGATTTTTATTAAGCCTAGAATAAATTTTTAGACTCAATCCAATCAAAATCAGTATGCAATTAAACTTATATCGATATTGATTTATACTGTGATTGGCATGTCATAGTATTTAAAAAAATAGGAGAAGACTTGTCAGATATTGACATTTCCCATCAACTAAGTTAGTCAGTATCGACAGTGTAAAAACTATCTGCTTAAGTTGTAACTTGCAAGAATAACTTTAGGGATAAGAATCCTTTAAATCAAACTTACACCTCAAGATGTTGTAGTTGGCAATAATTTGAACAAGTCCCACACTCCATTCAACCCTTGTAAATGGTGCCACACTTAAGGAAGATTAAGCCATCTTTAAGTCATCAAAACCCATTGGAAGTTTAATTAATCATGAATTAGGTAGAATATTTAGGTTAGACATTGGCCTATGTAAAGGAGACCACGGTAGTTGTCACAAGTTTACTTCATTTTTTTTTTTTTTGTTCTCCACTTCCTTGACCATTCTCCACTGTGTGTCCTAAACCTTCCAAAAGAAAAAGAAAAGAAAATTTTGTACTGCCACTTTGTCAAAACAAGCCAAAATTCCAAAGTATTTTCTACCACTTTCATACCACAAAACTAATTTCAACAAAGAAGAAGAAAGAAGGATTCTTAGAGCCTTGGACTAAGGTAATATCTATATTTTTTCTTCTTTTTTCTCTTTGCAAAAAAAATATATGTTACTTAGATAACCTTGGTTTAAAAGCCAAGACAAAGTTACATTTTTACATGATTAAGCTTGTGATTTACTGTTGTTTCAAGAAGAGTGAAAAGAGAAGATAGAAGCTTTAAGATCACCCTCACAAAAGTTGTCACCAAGGGTAAGAAATCTAAACTTTTCCTTAAAATTTCCCAAGGTTAAAGTTTGCCATATTATGAGAGATTTGATGATTGGGTGAGGAATGGGATGTAATAAGTATTTATGTGACAATTAGTTTAATTTATGCATGTATAAGATGTAAAAAATTAGCACTTGTATGTTAGGATTATGTTTTTGCAAGTTTTGGTTTGTGGAAAAATTTTCCACAAACTTTGAACACATCAATGGAAGCCTTGCAGTTGTTTTTAAAAACTTTTTCAAACACGGAACTCTTAGTTTATAATGTTTTAAACATAACTCTATGACCAAGCAAAAACGTAATTTTGACTCTAGATAGGCTTTTGAAGCAGTTTTTCTGGACTACCCAAAACTGTCCAAAAATTGTCTAATGGCAACCACAAAAACTGCCTAAATACAGTTTGCAAAAACTGCCAAAACAATTCTAGAAGTGCTGGAATTGTTTTGCCATTTTCAAGCCATTTTTTATTCAAATTTTACATTTTTGAACACAAAAGTTTAAAATTTTGATGAGACAAACAACTTTCATGAAGAAATTTTTTCCAAAATCTACCACTAAGATATAGTTATGGACAGTTTTCCAAAACTACCCAAAGACTATATTTTTGGGTAGAAAACAATTTTGAAGTTTTAGGTCATTTTGAGACCAAATTGTAATGTCACCAAACATGAAAGTTTTAGTTTGCATCAAAATGAAGAACCTTTGTGAAGAAAGTTTTGTGAAAATCTACTTTCAAATTAGACTTAAATTGGGATTTATTAAAATAGCCAAAACTTTTTTATTAGTAAAATTTGTAAAGTTTTAACCGACAAACAATTATGCTAAAAATAGTAATCGGGACTTTAAAACAAGCATAAAAATTATTAAAACACATATTTAAAACAATTAATTTGTATAGGAAAAACTTTTAGGAAAAACTACCTTTAACATATGATTTCACCTTAACTTTCTAAAACTAACTAAAAAAGTACCTTTAGGTACCAGTTTTAATAAACAAAGACTGCGTGACTATAAAATCATATTTTTCGATAAACCAAGAAATTACAGTGCTCTAGAGAGATAATATAAGCATAAGATTTAGTGGTTACAGTTTCGGGTATTATTTTAAAGAGCAATTTTTATTTGAAGCCTTGAGTTCTACGGATGAGATTTTATAAAGAAACTTTCATAGTTTTCAATTTGACACCAATTAAGCTATCATAAAGACTAGATAAACTAGAGTCATAGTAATATGATGCTAAGCAAGATCCAATGCCCGTTTTAGTTTAAAAGACTGCTCGGGTCATAATTCATCGATATAGTGCATATAACGTCATAAACTCATTTTTGGGCTTAACGGGCTTAGAACCAATTTTGAGCCTATTAAATGGATTTAGAATCTGGTTAATAAGAACTTAGATTAAGAATCATGAATTTAGGAAATCATTAATTTAGTGGATTAAGGACATATAGATTTAGTGATAGATAATTAATTAATTATTATTAAATTAATTAATTATCAACCTTGATATGAATAAATGCCAATTAAGGAAAAATTTAAATATTATAGGGATTTAATTAAAAAGTTAATCCTTGTAATAAAAATAGCAAATTTTATGATCAAAGAATTACGATCTTAAATAGTGATCAAATTCTTATAGTTGTGATAAAATTAAAATAGCATAAAATAGATTTTCTTATACACTCTTAATGGGCGTCATATACAGAATCATTCTCTAAAGAAGATAAGGAATTTCAAGTAAACCGAGAAACCAACTATAAAAAAACAGATAAGTAGGAATCTCGCCTATAGTACGAATAGTTTTGAAATAAAATTATTTTTACATGATTTCTAAAATTATGAAATGCATGTTCAGTGATATGCCCTGCCATAATTTTGTTAGGACATAGATATTATAATGTGTTACCATCTTGATAGGTCCTGAATGATGTGTGATGTATGGTATATTAAAATATACTGTTTGCATACTTTTAGCCAAGCATATTTTTAGTATTGGTATATAGTGTTATGTAGTAACATATTATACTGCATACGAATAATTAGATAAGGGAAACTAAGTAAGATAAGTTAAAGGTGTTATACCAAACTCTCAATCTACGGAGAGGCTTAAATGTTAAAAGATTATAGTGTTATTGAGACCTTGCAAATCCTAACGATCGAAGTACAATTTATGATCTCGGTTTAGTTAGGAACCTTGAGAACCTTGACTTCCCAAAGATTGCATGCAACCGGTACAATCACCTAGGTCCAAAAAATAAGATAAGATAAAGCCTAAATAATTAAGCATAAAATAGGTCAATAAGAAAGCATAAAAGTAATCATGTATAGTTTTATTAAATGATCATCAAATTGTTTTGTGAGTTTAATTTCCTACTTGCTAAACGAAAGCTCATTTAAGCATGTTCATGTTGTAGGTAAGGAACCTATCAACATCACTTGATTGGGCAGTGGCGAGCGGCGGATGAATATTAAAGATGAGAATAAATACCGCTCATGCAAAATTCTACATTATGTTGCCTTTTATAAAATTTTATATGTGTGAAAAATTAAGTAGTATTACATAAGGAGCTTCAAAGACCGAGGTTGTAGCCATTCGATCACTGATTGTAAAAGAAAAAAGAAAGATAGAAAGAAAGAGGGTTTATGACTTTCAACAAGAAACATATATATCAATGTTGCAACCAAAAATGCAACAAATACACATAAATTTTCTAATAGGAAATTATAGTAATAAATAGTTTTATAGATGTTTTTAAAGTATCATTTTAAATTAAGTAAAGTATTAAAAGAATAACTTTTAGGAAACTTAATTATCACACTAGCTTTTAAAAGATTAAGTTTTAAGAAATTTATATGTTAGTTTTAAGATAATAAATTATAAGAAAAATATATGATGATTTTAAAGAGGTTTTAAAGCATTTAAATTAGGTATTTATAGCGATATTTAATTTAGAATTGTTTTAGAAATATTTTCATTTAATTAAGGAATGTTTTAAAGGTAGAAATTTTTAAATAATTACATTTGCGCTTAAAAGAAAAGTCTAAAAGATTTACTATTATTTTTATGTTTTGAGAAATTTAAGGTATGAAGTTTGTAAAGAATTAAGTATTAGAAAATTATGATTATGTTAAAACTTATTAATTATAATTACGTTATTATCACGTTTGAGGATTTAATTTTATGTTAGATTTATGGAATTAAGTTTTGGAAAATAATTATTATTTCTTTTAAAGATATATGTTAAGGATTCAATATCAAGATTTCATTTAAAAAAATTATTCCAAAAATTTAAGTATTTTTCACTAATGCATATTAAGATTAAAATTATGTAGGTAAGTAACGGCCACGTAAGTAAGAAAGTTACATTGGTATCAAAGTCAGTATCCTACCATCCTACTCCAAGTCATCACATGTCTACTATGCCATATTCTAAGTTAAATTTAGTATATTCTAATTAGATTATAATAGTTAATAGATAATCTTTTTTGCATAACGACACAATGAGACGCTTGACATGCCAGGACGTTGTAGGACATCCTTGTTAATGATGTGCCTTAGGCCAATTATGTAATGACCATATATTGACTTCATTACATTTGCATTTTATTAATAAAGAGGCATTTTAATTATTGTTTTTTATTCTAATTTCATGAATAGTTAATTCTGCCTAAGGTCATCAAGTATTTGACTTGATAGTAAAACTCTTAGGTGAAAATTGAATTCTATTCTAAATTATCTCTAGTCGGTCATTATTATTGGAATAATAACGAATGAAGACTAGTATGAAGTTTGACTGATGATTATGTTTAACTAATCATATGTATGAGATACTAAGTCAACTCATAGATACATATTTGAGAAATGATGTGTTAAATCGACCCGTTATGAGAATACTACATGGATAATTGTCATAAGTGATTCTCATCACAATAATAATATCCTAGTCCTCTGACCTGAAATTACCATTGTTTCCTACATGACAAGTTTTATATTTTGACACATTCTAATATTATCTTTAACAAGATGAGAAAATAGATTGCTGTTGGATTTAGAGTGAATCATGTTAGGAATGTAAGTAATTAAGAAGGAATTTGTCCCTTATTTACTATGAGAAAGATATCTTTGGGCCCCTTGATAAGTTAGACTGAAGAAAAATGTATGGCCATACTAGAATGAATTGATGAGGATTATCAATATCAGTCTACCTAAGATTGAAAAATAATATGATTGAATAGTATAAGGATGACATAAACCGTGTCTTATGTTCAATCAAGGTATCTAGTGACAAAAGGACTTTAATACTTATTGCATATTAGTTTATGTCAGATTATTGACATTCGCATAACTTGGGTGATCATAATGTCTTGCTAGAGGTCGCTTATGATTTGTGGGCCAGAAATAGAATTTCAAGCCCACTACCAACGTTATGTGAAGCTAAAGGGTTGCACACTTAGAATAGACCAAAAACAAATTTTGAGTTTACTGTGTCTAGGTTCCATGAACCTGATAATGTCTAGATTCAATGTACTAGATATGTCTAGGTTTATTAAATCTAATATTGTTTAGATTCTATGAATTATATTTGAATTACAGTTTACCCTAGTTAAAATCTGACTCTTTCTTGAAGTCAATATATATATATATATATCTGTTTTAGAGTTTTTGGCCGAATTAGATGAGAAAAGGCGTTCTCTTATTCAAAAAGGTGAAAACATTAAAACCCTAAAAATTAGAGAGAGTCATTTAACGCAAGAAAGGAGTGCTAGTACACCAATTCATTTTTTTTAGAGAGTCTATTCATGTGGATACCTGTAGAGGGCATTGCTCTAAGTAACAACGTCTGAATCCGATCCTAAATATGAAAAGCTCGAGTTAGGGTGCCATTAGAGTGAACCCGCTCTCTTCCTTCCAAAAATCTTGCCCCTTTTGTCATCCTAGTAAGATTCTATGACTTTCTTATCAATCAAATCGAATTTCATAAATCCTGCGAGGGTTTTGTAGGAATTAATTTTGATTTTCTGCTGCTTATTTGAATCACAAAATCCAACAATTCCTTCATGGCCAGACGCTGAGCCTAGCCACTATGACACACCAAATTATAAAAAGCTATACCAGATGTCAACTTTCCAAGTAGGCAAGACAATACCTGGAATTGCGTGATCGTGTTGACCGACAATTCAAGATGATCGACTCGTGGTGAATGAATCCAAGCTAGGACATATGGACCTACATTTGGAGATTCAAAAAATATTTTCTACAAAAACTTCCCTTCAAGATAAGCAAGGAACGAAGGAGTAAGATCTTCCTCGGAGGGCCACCATCAAAAATGCTAACGTAAGGGCGTTTTCCCTAGAATATGTCCGAGCACTTTGCTAGAAAAAAGGCTTCCCAACCAGGCTCATTAACAAGGACATTAGTATCTAATCTAGAGACAACGTAGAAAATTAGACAGTGGATGTATCACTATAGGGTTAGTAATATACCATGATAAATAGCCAAGTAGGTTTATGTATGGTATAAGTAATAGAATGTATGTACAAACAATTAGTAGCTTTAACCAAGAAGAAGTTTTATGTTTTATGACCTGTTGGAGATATGTAAACTCTTGAAAATAGCAACAAATTTGGGTATGTAATGATTGTCGATAAAAAATATGTGTGTTTAGCAATTCTATAATGTCAACGCATGAATGTTATAATTAATGCTTGTTAATGGCATTATAAATACTTTACAACTTACAAGTATATCGATAGGCCTATAAGCAACCCAATGAGCTAGACTCTATAGGTTACAATGATAGAAAGAGAGATCTTGCAATATATAAATATAGATATGGAATCTCGATAATCATAAGTATATGGGTCTTCTAGGGAATCTTGATGCAAGTAGAAGTCTAAAGGATAAAAGAAGAACTTCCCAGAGGTCATAAATTGTCTATAGGTGGTCACTTTTAAATTAGTATCCAACCGAATCAACCCTAAAATTATACTTTCAAAGCAACATCTTCCTTGCCCAACCTACAATCATGGAGAAAATAAGTTTTGCAGATCGGTTAAATACCAACTTATCGACATTAGAATCACGCTAAGTAAAGATTGTAAAAGCAGAAGACTACCTTTACTAATCAATGAGATGAAATTAACATTGTAAGGATGACATACAAAAGTATGACAATATATCTTTATTTCTCCATTCAAGAATTCAGAGAGAAATAGTTTCAGATCAGTTCAATATCTAAATCATTTTGTGAGGAATATGTAGCTTGGATAGAATAGTCAAAATAAGGGAAATACTAGGAATTCTCGAGAAAAGACTTAGTCTGCTACACAACTTAATGACATTTGGACGTCAATAGGCAGAAAAGCTAGCTTATAGAAAAGTAAATCAAGATGAACCACTTAAGGATTTAAATAGAGAACTCATAAATAGAGTAGTTGATTTATCCCATCAGAATTACTAAGCTAAAAACACCACCTCAAATCAATGTGGTTCTCTTTTATCTAAGAAGTCTTTATATGGACAAGAGATGTACAGTAGGTAAAGTCAAAGACCCTAAAGTCAAATGTTGAACCCTCACCAGTTGTCAAATATTGTGAAATACGACACATGGATAATAGAATCCCTACAACAAATTAAGATGTGTTGTTCAAGGAGAAACTCTCTATAGTTAATAGAAGAGTGGACTAATAAGAGTACCACTCAAACCTTTTAAGATAAAGTTAGATACGAAGTCGATAATCAGAATACCTTTAAGTCATTTTAGTTAAGAAAAATCATAAGTATGTTTAGACACTTAAGACCAACCTGACTATGATGTCAACCTAAGAGCAAATTTGTCTAGGATTGATAGTAAAAGACATCCAAGATAACGCCCTAAAAGCTCACAACACAATAAGTGAGAAGAAGTGACCTTCTTATGGAGCATCTATGCAACCATTCCTATAAGATTATGGGCAGTAAGGATTAGAGATTCAAGGACGTCTAGTCAATATGATCAATAAGTGTGGACGTAGTGGCAGTTTAAAGGCCATTTATGTACCCCTCCCAATGCCAATAAAAAGGATACGCTTGTGTAATAAGAAATAAGATATGGAGAGGATGACACGTATTATGTCCATTAATTAGTAGTGTTCTTGAAGTTACGTGACAATAGGAGTTATATATTAAGTAGGTATGACTTATCGAAAGTCCTTCTAGCCTACATAAGACTAATGATATTTGTCATTTAACGAGTTAGGACACATAGCAACCAAATTAGTAATCATGTAGGGGTAAAAGTGTTACAAGTAACATTCTAGAATCATTGTGACATATTAGAACATAAGTTTTATGTAAGAGTTTACGAATAAGTATCGAGCCCATATTGTTCGTCTAAGGGATGGATAAACATGTTAGAAAAAATCAATAGCTTTTCTCTAGACAAGATTTAGAAATTTTCAAACCATGGACCTAAGCATGTGAGTGCATTTCCTAGTTATTCCTCACCTCCTGCCCATCCATAGAAATAAAGTAAAGTGTAGTACAAAAGGTGCCCATTAGACCAAATATATATATATATATATATACACACACATACACATATATATATAATCCCTAGTATACTCGTCCCTCCCTGGGAAGGAGACCTTGTTAAGTTCAAAGTTAAACACCAATAGTTAGACTACTATAACTCAAGAGGTAGACAATAGAATAATGACCCTTAAACCTGACCATCAAGTATCATGATGACATGTAATCAAAATCCCTAAACTAAGAATATCAACAAAATCCTTCACTTCAAAATGCTGATGATAATGCCAAGATAGGATAATAGTAATAAAACTCATTAGCTATACAATAAGGGAGACTAAAGACTCATTTAAAATAAGATTCAAATGATATGAAGGGAGTAGAGACATATGGATTATGTCTCGTCGAATAAGTCCACAACTTTTAGCCTATTCCAGACTCGACAATGAGAAGGAATAGAAGTAGCAGACTATTTTGGAAAATTTTAAAGCCTAATAACATGACCATTACCAAAAGAAGTAAAGGAATCCTAGGACAATTTAGGACACTCTACTGACCTAGAAAAGAAAAGATATGTAGGCCACACTATAGATAGGATGTTTACCGCATAGAAAGTCAAGGACATATTGTGACATTTCTATAGTAGAAATGGGATCGGTTAAAAATTCAAAGGAGAGATAATACCGTATAAATGGTAAAACATCAAGAGATGGCCCAAGCAGAATTATGTCGTCAAGCATACATGACCAGTTAGAGCTAGAACAACATATGATCCTAAGGAAATAATTACTTGAAGGACTAGAACTATGATTCGAAGTAGATATAACACAGATAAGCCTCTTGAACCTTATAGATTAAAGGAAATAATGTAGGTTTGCTCTATCTATGAGAGTACATCTCACCTACTAATACAAGGTTTAGTTCTAGAATGGTTATCTAACCATATATAGGTTACCAAAATGGGTAAAATTACAGAACGGCTTATAGTATGCTACGGTAGCATGTTTTAGATTCTAGAATTTTTATAGGGAAAAAGAAGCAACGATATGATTTCCATATAGTAAATAGACCTTATAAACCCCATGATTTGGTATCATCAAGAAACTTTCAACTAGAAGAAAGATGAACCTCTAACTTACTTTTAAGTATTTAAAAGAACTAGTTAATGGCATGCTAGACTCAACTAGAAAATCACCAAAATGACTAGGAAAAATCAAGTAGAGGCTATGAAATTCCTCATGATCAGCAGAAAAAGTTGCAAAAGTAAAAACATGGGGTACCTTACAAATATGAAAAATGAAAACAAATTCCCTTTTTTTCTCGCACTCCCAAATAGGAACAAGACACATGCAAGAGAGATACGTAAGGAGAAAATTAAGAATTGTGAACCCTTAGAAGTTTAAAGTGAGTACATAAGCACATTTTAGACTATCATAATCACTAGTCCCGATACCTAGATGATAAAAATCCATAAATAGAGTGATAATAAGATTAATTTTGGCCAATCCCCATGTTCCAGATCATGATCTGGATGTGGACACGGAACCTAGGATATGCAAAAGGATTAGTACAAGTCTTGGACCAAAAGAAGGAGGGCCTTAAAAATATATATATACACACACACACAAATATATATGTATATATATATATATATGTATGTGTATATATATACACATATATATTTACAAGGCCATATTCCTTATCAACACATTTTAGGTAGAATCATTAAGAGAAAGAATATGTACAAGTGTAAGTTACGAAACAATAAGATACTCATAGTTTATTACAATTTTGTAGACGAAAATTTTATAAGGTAGGTAAATTGTAATGACTGAAAAAATCCATAAATTAATAAGTATAATTAATTAAAGATTTTTCCATGACTACACCATCGAGTTCATAGGAAAATATAAACTTAGAATTTTTAAGTTTAGGTTTCGGTAAGAACTACAGGAAATATTTATGAGAGAACATGAAAATATAAGAAAATGATTGATTTTAGACAAGTGAATATATTTTTTTACCAGTCTAAGCAAAACTTATAGTTAAGCATTAAATTAATTATGTTATATAGAATGCCAGAATTTAACTTGAAAAACCCAAACACTTAACATGGAAATTCCATTGAAATTTCCACAATTTTATAATTATAGTGAATTTAGTAGTATTTAATACCGTTAAGCATCTCATGGATATTTTCAGGAAAACTATTTAAATTAGCATACCTTTCATCTAAAAATTAAAGATGAATGTAGCCTATTAACGAGGAATCTTAAATTTAATAAATTAGAATTTCAAATATGAGTACTTTGTTTAAGGTGTACATACAGGCATGTTATTGTAGCTAAACAAAATCAATAAGCTCTTATTTAATTTCAAGAGTTTATTATTAGTGAAATCGAGAAATTAGTGTTACAAGCACTAAGAACCTAGTCCATTATAGTAAAGGGTGAGAAAATCCTATAATTTAATAATGTAGTTCACATATTTAAATCAAGGATTTTTAAAGAAATATTATGTATGAATTTTGTGATTGAAGAATTTACAAAATAAATATAAGAATATTCCAAAAATTCTATAGTGAATTTTATAATTCAATTTATTAACTATCGTAATTTAAGAGATTGAATGATAAATTCTACCACAGCTAAGGTGGAAGAAATCTCAATCCATAAATAACTCAAGAAATTTAGTTATGAGAATTTTCAAGAGTAGTATTAAGTTAGTAGTGTTTGGAGAAACACTCTAATGCAAATTAGATCATTAAATTGCCAATTAATTAAAAATCGGAGCTACGTAAGTAGTTGTGTTGACAGAAAATGCTATGCAAACTTGGATAATGACATTATTAAAAACTATGTTATAACTGAGTTTAGATACTGAAAAAGTCAAGTTTAGATTTTTATTAAGCCTAGAATAAATTTTTGATTTTACAATTGAGATTGTTTTTGTTCTACTATTATTAATGTTCATGATTATTTTCTTGTTTTGTTTAGGTGGCCAATTGAATTGGACCTGTAAATATTCTATAGCTAGATTGGGATGCTTGATCTATAATTTTGTTGTTGTTCTAGTCATTGGTAATGAATTGTGGTCAAGTTTTCGTATGATTTCATGTGGAGCATAACCTAGGTTAAATGATTCGAGCTTGTATGATTGTTGCCTAGATCAATATATCTTTCTCAATGTAATGCTTCCATTAGATTAAATCTAGAAAGTTTGCTCTAGGTTGTTTAATGGGAAGAGGTTTAATAAAGCGTTTGTCTTATTAAATCTACAAACAATAGAAAGATTGAAATAACAGAGCTTGTTGCTATCAATAGTTGGTAGTTTCAATAGAGAACTAGGAAAATTTCTATATTAATTTGTATAGTTAATGTTTAATGGTTGCGAATGATTCTTTAATCGATTTTACTGTTATTGGTTTATGTTTATTTATTTTCTTTTGTTTTTTTAATTTTACCATTTAGTTAATTAATTTCAAAATCCCCTTTCTATTTTTTATTTTATTTTGTCTTAGATTTTAGTGCTTATAACTAATTAATTATACCTAATCCTCCACCAAAGTGATCCTACCACTACCCTTGATAACTATTATATTTTAAGAAAGGTTAATTTAGTGTGCCCTCTGAGGTTTACCAAGAATTAAGAAGGTGCCATGTTTAAATAAGAAACAAGTTTTAACAAGTCCTTTTAATTTATTATTATTTCTATGCCCAAAATTAGCACTCTTTTTTTATACAAGAATTAAAATGGTGCCATGCTTAAATAACAAGCCATAAATTTAACAAGTTTCTTCTATTAGCTATTGTTTCTATCGGGATATTAGTGTGTTTTTCACATAAGAAGTAAACAAGGGCCATGTTTAAATAAGAAATAAATTTAATAAGTTTTTCAATTAATTATTGTTTCTATGGCTAAATTAGTATGTTTTTCATGCAAAAATTAAAAAGGATACGTGCTTAAATGAGAAATAATTTTTAACAAGTTTTTTGAAGTCATTATTTTTTCTACAACAAAGTTAGTGTGTTTTTTCATGCAAGAGGTGAAACCGTGGCATGTTTGAATAATAAACCGTAATTTTAACAAGTTTTTTTAATTCACTATTGTTTCTATAGCTAAATTTGTGTGTTTTTCACACAAGAAGTGAAAAAAGGGTATGCTTAAAAAAGAAATATGTTTCTATAAGTTTTTTCAATTCACTGTTGTTTTTATCACAAAATTAGTGCGTATTTTCACACAAAACTAGAGTAGTAGCATGCTTAAATAATGAGCTATAATTCTAATAAGTTTTTAAATTCACAATTGCTTCTATGGCTAAATTAATATGTTTTTCACATAAGAAGTGTGAAGGAGGTGTGCTTAAATGTAACAGCCACCAAATTTTCATGTTATGGATTATGTCATGTTAATAATGACATTAAGTGTTATATTTATGTTATGTATAGGATATATAATATAATGGTGCTAACCATTTTATTTTAAGTGCTATGACAGGTGACGCTTATGTGGAATTGATGTGCTCAAGTGTTCATGTTATTAATGTTATATGTTTAATCATAATTTTATGATAATTTAATGTTTTGGATGATTTTTCATATGTTAGGGCAGATCAATAGGCCGGACCATTTAGTTCGGCAGGCCGAAATGATCCTCTCGGAACAACAAGCCGATGGTATATCATCGGTAGGCCGGACTTCACAAGATTGGCAGGCCGAAGTGAGAGATCGGCAAGCCGATAAAAGCTGACGAGCAGTCAGCAAAAATCTCTCCAAATTTTGTGATTGAGATAAATATGTGATTAGATAATGATTATTGGATTGATTTTTTTTAATTATGGTAATGGAATTTTTGACTTTTTTTTTTTTAGACTCGAAATATGGTAAGTTTGAAAGATTGGTTGACTCTTTCCAAACTCTCCTCAATTTTTCCAAGATTATGCACGCCCATTTGGGGAAAATTTGCTATCAAATTCAGAACTTAATTCCCCCACAAATCACTCCATTTCACATAAAAAGAATTCTGATTTAATAAGAAATATTTGATCTCCTCCATCATTTTTGTTTTCATGTAAAAACTCTCCCTCAATCCTCTCGACTTCCCTACAAATTATGCCTTGAATTTAATCAAAAAATTTTGTTTAATGTAAAGAGTGGGAGATTCTTTTTAACGTAAACAAATTTATTTTTTTTATAACGCTCTTTTTCTCTCTCTCCCCCTCTCACGTATTCTCTCTCACGTTCTCCCTTTCTCTCTCATTCTTTCTCTCTTCATCTTGTTCATCTTTCTTCTTCTCCCTCTCAAATTTCCTCTGCTATTATTTGTTAGAAATATTGTAATTTCTTTGGTGTTAATTCAAGGAGTTTTGAGAAGAAATCATTCTAAGGTAAGGGCTCATTCTTTTCAGTATTTCTTCTCTTTAATTCGGATGCTATATCTTTGTCTAGGAATTTCGTTTTGCTCTAAATTTTTAATTTCTTCATGTATGTGTTATGTGTTAACCCTCAAAATTTCACCTCAATTGGATTTTTCTATGAAAAGTTATGAATTTTCTTCTCTTTGTCACTCACTGCTGATTTATGCTAAACAGTAATGTTGAAATGTCTCTATGTTCCGACCCTTATATCTTTGCCTACAAATTTTCGTTTGCTCTGAAATTTTAATATGATTTTCGTGAATATGTTATGTGATGTTACTCCAAATTTCGTGCCATTTCATGTTATGTAGGCTGAGATATTAATTGTTCATGCTCTACACCTCATAGGAATGTGTTGCTGATTGTTTATGTTGCATAAAAATGTTATTTTTGTTCATAATGCAAATTAAGGTTATTTTGCACGAAATTTGGTGAATATGTTTATATATATGTTAAGTATTAGACTGGAAAATTTGGTAATGATTTGATTAATATTTTATGTTATGGAATTTTTATGGATGCTAGGTATTTAGACTGTTTAAATAGTAAATTTGTTAAACTTTTATTTTGTAATATTTTTGTATGACTATATGATTTTATATGGTGATGAGAAATTTTGGAGCCACTGTATTATATGTTAATATGATGTCATATGAATTTTGAGGTCTAAATAAATTTATTTTA
>CAMOHE010048856.1:0-24967 GCA_946598075.1 Artocarpus hirsutus | reverse complement strand
AAAATTAATTCAACCGACAAACAAACATGAATTATTTGATTCTTCCAAATTTTCAACCAATCTAATAAATCGACATAAGTCACCAATTATTGTAAAAGCACGCCGTATCGTTACAGGATTTTGTGAGCTAGCAAAGGGGTCCAAATGGACCTATATAGTTCAAGCTCCTGATAATTATGAAACCCAATATCCTAGATATACATTTCATAATTATCAACTCCAACGCTACTCCACTAAAAGCTTGGAGCTGCACTCTCGAACTCTATAGAATTACGAAGCCCGTATAGCTAAGTCTCCATGACATATCATAATGCATCGTTTCCCCATAGGATTATCCATAATCGGCTTAAGGACAAGTTCTGTCTTACCTTCCTGATTATTTTTATCTTACGTTCCATTATCTCACAATCGGAAAACTCACTATCTAAAGACAGTATACCATTTGGTTACACCTATGTATCCAAATGGTTGAGCGCTCTAGTTTTTCAATTACAGGATAAAGCATATAAGAGGATATCACTACTCCTAAAGAGGAGCTATGGATTCCATATCTATGAATAATAGGTCTACGTCATCAAGAGTCATGCCTCCAACGTACTGGCATGCATACCACTATTAAGATATGGGTGTCACCCTTTGGCATATCAAAAGACACAAGTCAAGACAACAGGCCCACTAGTCATCTCAGGATTAAAATGCAATACAAATGATTGTCTAAAGTGAATCGATTTGCCAAGATAGAATTATTAATCCAAATCAATTCACTTTATGTTCCGATCTAACACATAGTCACCTATGATAATGTGCCAATGTTTCTATTCACGGAGTCCACCTCCGATGGTCAAGACAAACCATCTCCCAATAGGGTTATAGACAACATAACAATCTTTACATGAATAAAGCGCCCAACTTTATTCCATCGATTGTGGATCTTTTGATTTAGACTGTCACCTTAAGAATCGTGTCTTCCGCATAATCTATCCATCATATGCCCAATTCTTAAAGGTTTAGACCGACAGTCTCAGACTATTGTTTGCTTATCATACATTCTACAAATATGAACGTAAAGAGGACAATATTTGGTATATAAATAATAAATTCTTTATTGATAAAAATGTCTTCAAAAACTCATTACATTTTTACTCCATTAGGGCATACATGTCTAACAAACATTTCCACCTTTCTTCTTGATAAAGTTGGAGAATAGTGACAAGTTCCCCGTCATATGTTTTGAGCATCTGCTATCTAGGAACCATCTTGCTTTCTCTTTCTTTGATACCTACAATAAAGATTCAAGTTTTGATTTTCGGTACCCACATGACCTTGGGTCCTTCATTGTTAGTTCTTTTGTCTTTTGGAACCCACTTGTATTTGGTTCCAAAATAAGCATTTTTCTTTATTGGACATGAAGAGGATGTGTGTCCTCTTGCCCATGTCACAGGGAATTAGTCTCAACAAGACTCAGTGTCCAATGACACAAGATGAGCGAGACTGCATGAATAAGATTCCATATGCTTCTGCAATTGGATCTATTGTGTATGCAATGTTATGTACTCGATCTAATGTCTCATATGCCTTAAGCATAACCAGTAGATACCAATCAGATCCAGGTGAAAGTCACGGGACAGCAGTCAAGAATATCCTTAAATATTTGAGAAGAACTAAGGATGCATTCTTACTGTATGGAGGAAAGGAATATGAGCTTGTTGTAAGTGGTTACACAAATGCCAGCGTCCAGTCCGACAAGGACGACTTTCGATCGCAGTCAGGTTATGTATTCTGTTTGAATGGAGGTGAAGTGAGCTGGAGAAGTTCAAAGCAAGACACCGTTGCTGATTGTACAATAAAAGCTAAGTTTATAGCTGCCTCAGAAGCAGCTAAGGAAGCAGTTTGGATCAAAAAGTTTATTACTGGATTGGGTGTTGTTCCTAGTATATCAGATCCAATAGACTTGTATTGTGATAATAATGGGGCCATAGCACAAGCTAAGGAACCTAGATCACATCAGCGATCTAAACACATACTCAGACGTTATTATCTCAATCGAGAAATCATTGAGAGAGGAGATGTGAAGACATGCAGAGTACCTACAAATGACAATGTTGCTAATCCACTCACTAAGCCTTTTCCACAACCTAAGCATGAGGGTCATACTAGGTCAATGGGTATTAGATACAATATTGATTGGGCCTAGTGTAAGTGGGAGATTGTTAGTGATGTGCCCTAGGCTAATTATGTAATGACGACATATTGATTTCATTACATTTGCATTTTATTAATAAAGAGGCATTTTTATTATTGTTTTTTATTCTAATTCTATGAATAGTTAATTCTACCTAAGGTCATCAAGTATGTGACTTGATAGTAAAACTCTTAGGTGAAAATTGAATTATATTTTAAATTATCCCTAGTCGGTCATTATTATTCGGATAATAATGAATAAAGACTAGTATGAAGTTTGACTAATGATTATGTTTTACTAATCATGTGTATGAGATACTAAGTCAACTCATAGATACATATTTGAGAAATGATGTATTGGATTGACCTGTTATGAGAAAACTGCATGGATAATTGTCCTAAGTGATTCTCATCACAATAGTATTATCCTAGTCCTCTGACCTGAAATCACCATAGTTTCCTACATGACAAGTTATATATTTTGACACAATCTAATATTATCTTTAACAGGATGATGGAATAGATTGTTGTTGGATATAGAGTGAATCATGTGAGGAATATGAGTGATTAAGAAGGAATTTGTCCCTCATTTATTATGAGAAAGATATCTATGGACCCCTCGATAAGTTAGACTGAAGAAAAATGTATGGCCATACTGGAATGAATTGATAAGGGTTATCAATATTAGTCTATTTAAGACCAAGAAATAATATGAATGAATAGTATAAGGATGACATAAACCATGCTTTATGTTCAATCAAGGAATCTAGAGACAAAAGGACTTTAATACTTATTGTGGATTAGGTTATGTCGGATTATTGACATTCACATAACTTGGGTAATCATAATGTCTTGCTAGAGTCCGCTTATGATTTGTGGGCCAGAAACAGAATTTCAAGCCCACTACCAATGTTACGTGAACCTACAGCGTCACACACTTAGAACAGACCAAGAGCAAATTTTGGGTTAACTGTGTCTAGGTTTGATGAACCTGATAATGTCCAGATTCGATGTACTAGATATGTCTAGGTTCATTGAATATGACATTATTTAGATTATCTGAATCATATTTGAATTACTGATATTATCTAGATTTTCTGAATCATATTCGAATTACATACATTATCTAGATTCTTTGAATCATATTCGAATTATAGTTTACCCTAGTTAAAATTTGACTCTATCTCGAAGTCAATATATATATATATATATATCTGTTTTAGGGTGTTTAGTCGAATGAAGAAGAGAAAAGGCATTCTCTCATTCTAAAAGGGAGAAGATATTAAAACCCTAAAATTAGAGAGAGTCTTTTAACACAAAAAAGAGGGTGCTAGCACACCAATTCGTTTCAAGATAGAGTCTGTTCGTGTGGATACTTGCAGAGGGCGTTGCTTTGAGTAACAACATTTGAATCCGATCTTTAATACTAAAAGCTCGAGTTAGGATGTCACTGGAATGAACCTGCTCTCTCCCTTCTAGAATCTTGTCCGTTTTGTCATCTTGATAAGATTCCATGACTTTCTTATCAATCTAATCGAATTACATGGATCCTATGAGGGTTTTGTAGGAATTAATTTTTAATTTTCTGCTACGTATTTGATCACAAAATCCAACAAAACCCAACATTTCCATCTTTGTTGCAATATGTACACATATATTTTGAGCTTGTAGATGCTTTGACAAAGTAATTTTTAAAATATTTTTTATCAATATGTGGTCTATATCCTAAACCACCTTTGTTAAAAATTCATCTTTGTTCTCCAAGCATTAATTCAAAGTTTTTCTCTCCATTTGTAAAATTCAAAACCGTCTTTGTCAAGTCATCAACCTTTTCTTTTAAGGATGCATTTTCAATGATCAAGGAATCACGCATGTTTTTCTCAACTTTCAAGCTCTCTATCTCTTCTAAAAGCATAGAAATTTTCTTGTTGAGAGAGGAGTTTTTGAGAACTAACTTTTCAATCTTTATGCAAATCATTGAAAGCATTTTTCAATTCTTCAATATCTACTTTATTATCGCTATCGGATGAGTAAGAACTACTTACCTCATTGTTGTCATCTACTGCCATGAAACACATGTTAGCGACTTCTCTTGGTCCATCATCATCGGAGTCCTCGGACTCTAGTTCATCCCATGTAGCTTTTATTGCCTTCTTTGACTCCTTTTTACCTATTTTCTTTCTTAAAGGACAATCCGGTCTTATATGACCGAGTTTCTTACAATCAAAACAAATAATATCATCTTTAGATTTTTCACCTCTATCATTCTTCTTTTTCATACCTTTTCCACGATTGATCTTACGATGGAGCTTTTTGTATCTTTTGGCAATCATTGCTAATTCTTCAAGGTCCTTTGAATTGGGGCTATCTTTCTCTTCTTCATCATCATCGGTGAAGGAGGCTTTTAGAGCAATCCCTTTCTTTCTCTTGTCATCTTCTTCTTTTCGTTGGTTTTGTTTCCTTATGATCTCATGCATCATGAGTGATCCTATCAATTCTTCGATTGGCAACGTTGAGAAGTCCTTAGCTTCTTCTAGTGTTGTCCTTTTCACTTGCCAAGAAGGTGGTAGTGAATTAACTAGTTTCCTCACCAGTTCGCTTGTAGTGAAGTTCCTACCAAGGGATTTCAAACCGTTAACAATGTCGGTAAACCGAGTATACATATCAGTAATAGATTCATGATCCTTCATTCTAAAAATTTCATAATCATGAAGAAGAAAATTAATTTTAGTCTCCTTGACTTGGTTCATCCCTTCATGAACCACTTCAAGAGTTCGCCAAATTTCTTGTGCTGTGGTGCAAGATGTGATTCTATTAAACTCATTTCTATCAAGAGCACAAGAGCACAATACAAAGTGTTTACTGCTTTTGCATTTAAAGAAATTCTCCTTTTATCCTCATCGTTATACTCTTTACATTCTTTAGGGACTAGAACATTTTCTATCTCTTTCATAGGTTGAAAAGGACCATTTTCAACAACATCCCAAAGATCAAAATCAACCGATTATAGATAAATGGACATTCTAGTTTTCCAATAATTGTAGTCGGTGCCATTGAAAAACGGTGGTCTATTTGTAGATTGACCTTCTACTCCTTGGGTAGCCATGCTCAATATTGTAAAATCTTTTTGAAAAATTAAAATGAGCTTTCGGCTTTGATACCAATTGTTAGGCCAAGAATAACTACCCAAGAGGGGGGGGGGTGTGAATTGGGTTTTCGAAAACTTTTACAATTATTGGAAATTTTCTAAAGTAAAATGATTAAGAAGAAAATATGAGAAAAAGATAATATAAATAGAATCAAGCAACAAATAAATAGCAATTAAGTAAAAACTAAGGAGAAGAATTGCAAACGCTATTTATAGTGGTTCGGCAAATATGCCTACATCCACTGTCGCCAAGCTAAACTCCTTTGCTTGGCCTCTTGCACTATTAGACTATCTTTTTGGCATGATCACTCCTTTATACAATCGAAGACTTACTCAACCCGAGGCTCACCACATCTTATTACAAAATGACAATTTTACCGGAGATTGCCTAACCAAGAATTCCCCAAATTTACAAGGCTTTGGAAACCCAACAATGTAAGTAATGTGGTTGTAGTTTTGGTACACTCACAAAATATAAACTCCAAACCAAAAGAGATGAAAAAGTACACTTGTGGTATGTGTTTGGAGGTGTGAGTAATTCTCATGGTGAATATGAAACAAGTTTAGCTCAAGAGAATGTGTGTAATGAATACTTGAGAACAATGTAGAATAATGTCAAATTTTTACTTATGTTCCTTCTCCATTTATTGTACATTGAATGGATGAGTATTTATAGCACCCTAGTGCTTAGAAACATCTAAACACATCAATTTTGGGTCAAACTAACCGTTGCAATCAGAGCTCCAATGGTCAAAAAAAAAAAAGTTGTTACAGACAGTTCGACAGGCTGAAGTTTGAGGCGCTAAAAATATCAAGTTCTCAACGGTCACCAGATTGACAGGTTGGTTCACAGTTCGGCAGGCTGAACATCGAACCATTGGTAGGCCAAAGCCAACCCTTTGGCAGGCTAATTGAACCTTTCCAAAAGGGGTTTCAAAAACCCTTAGATCGGTAGTCCGAAGTAGGGTGTTCGGCAGGCTGATCTTCGAAACTCCAACAGGCCAAAGATACCTTCGACAGGCCGTCAGAGCCTCTATAGATGAGGGGTTAAAAATCCCCAGATCGGTAGGCCGAAGCAGGGTTTTTGGCAGGCTGACCAAATTTGGTTGGTAGGCCAATCTGCCTTAGGCCAAAGAAGCCTATGTGACCTGTTTTTGAAACTCGTTTAACATCAACTTGTTTGAGTACTTTTAAAACAGTATGAGTCATAATTATCACATGCAATTTGAATTCAAAACAGTATTAAATGCAAGTATGCAAAGTGAGTGTGTGCTCTTGAGCTTTCTTTTGATCATTTGATTTGAGAATTGTTCACTTACACTTTTGGACTATAAAATAAAAAAAAAATTGTAATCTTCAAGTCCATAAGTTGCCTTTCAAAAAGTCTTCTTCCTCAAGCTTTCTTGAACTGCTTTCACTTTGATTTCTTGAACAATAGGCTTAGAGACACTCAAGATGATTATTAGATTAAAATGTACTTTGCACATATAATAAAAATTGTATTTGTTATCATCAAAAGAATATTAAAAATAACTTTGTGAAACCTTGGAGCCAACAAAGGATTTATTCAGTTGGATCTAGTACATATATTATATTAACTTTTTCATTTTATTTAAGCTAAAAAACATGAGGATTAATATTTTTTTATTTACATATTATATTTACAATATTTTTTATTTTTAGATTTTGATAATTTGGGACTTTAATAACAAGAAATGCAGATCAAGTTTAAAGAAGTAAAACAGCAATAATAACAAGGTTGAGGTTTAAAGGTTACATTCTGGCAATTATCCTAAATATATTTTAGTTTTTTTATTTTTCTTTATTAGTTGGTTTAAGAATACATTATGCCATCCTATGTCCACAATAACTCAAGATTTACCAAGCATTTACTATGCCATTCCATGTCTACAATGTACCAAAAACAGAACTTAATAAATAAGCAGCATTTCAACTTAACTTAACTAAAATAACAACCAAGATAGTAAGTTAAGCATTTACCGAGCCATTCTCCATATGAGTAATCAAGGTCCTCCCAAACATTATCTGTGCCAGTTTATGACGTTGATAAATTAAATCCATAATTTTGGTAGAATTCTAGCTAAGAAAATATTGAAACTCTAAGTGTTCTAAGAAAATATTTTGGCACTACAACTACTTATAAACAAAGAAAAACAAAAAAATATTTAAGGTAATTTTTACCAGAATTTCCCCTTCTCACCTCAGCTAAAAGGGAAATTAAAGAGACATAACTAATAAAATACTGCTTGTATTATTAAACATACATTTTACAACATGGACTAGAAATATTATACAAGAAACTAGACTAAAAACTAAAATAAAAACTAAACTATTTAAAAACCAACTATTTAAATAGCAGTAATTATATACTAGGAGAAGGGATGCAGATCAGGGCATCAAAGGCCCGGTATTTATAGTGCTAGGAAATCAATTGTTTGCTAATTTTTTATATGTTTTTCACTGTTCAAGTGTTGACAAATTCAGATCAAATTGATCCTTTTTCTTCAATTTTTCAACATGAGATTCGTCTCATTAGCGTGCGAATCTAAGCTTAAGATCAGGTGTGAGTAGTAGCTACAGCACTGAAATGGACACGACCTGAGCTGTTTTTATGTAATCCAATGGCCAGTAGGCAAGCTTGGAATTGGACCCAGGTGGAACCAGTGGGACTAGAGTTGACGACCGTTAGATCAGTCTTGGTAATTAGATCTTACGGTTAATAGAATAGCTGCATATGGAGACGAATGCATGGAATTCAAAGGCGTTTGAATTCCCCTGACCAACTTTGGCAACTTTGTCGTCGCATGCGACACATGCACCAATAAGATTACGATGTATGGATTATAGACTGAAACGCGATTGACGCAGCGGCTGACGCAATGACACGCGTCTTTCCCTCGGACAGTCACGATCATTTGGACGGCTCATCCAAGGGCCAGAAATGTACCACGTGTCTTCTATATCCAGAATTTGATTTTTTTAATGATTTTTGAAGCATTTGTTGTCCAATTTTGTCTGTTTTTGCATTGTTTTGCTCCATTTTTCCTCCAGATTTTAAATCTAAAATTCACAAACACACTAAAATTAATTTTTTACAAACAAAATAATTATTAAAACATTTATTTTACATTAAAACATATAAAATTAATTACAAACTTCTAAAATGTTCAGTCTCTTTCAGTTTAGCACATATATGATTTTTATGACTTGGAAATATTTTTAGAAATTTCTAAAAACATAATAGGACATATTTACCAACTTAAAACACATTATCAAACACATAAAGACTCAAAAATAAAATTACACAACATTATTTTTATGGTTTTGATTATTTACAAACTAAACACACGATTAACACTTCAAAACGACTCTAAAAATTGCTAAACATATTATTAAACATAAAAATGCAATAAAAACACATTTTTAAACACATTTTCACACTAAGACACTAAAACACTATATATCACTAAATTGCTATAATTGAGAAGTTTTATAAGAAATATTAATGCAAAATGATTGATTTTAACGTTAAGAAAAGTGTATTGTCTAAGTCTCCTCAGGATACAAAAACTATCCCTTCATTATGGTATCACAAGTAATCCAAGTTCTTTATGCAATGGATCTTGAAGATTTGGTGTTGTCCATAGTTGCCCGATGAAGCCAAGAGTTGTTCTTGACAGTAAAGAAGTTGTCGAACATTGCGTAGACATCCCCTTATTTACAAAGGGATTGCCACTAATTAAAGGGATTGATGATTTTGATGATGATGTTTTCCAGTTGCTTTGCAAAGTTGTCAAATGGATTTGTGTTGAAGAACCGAAGAAAAAAAGTGTAAAAGTGAGCATTTGTAAATTTATCTACATCATTTTATTTCAATCAAGTTATTTTTTAGATAATTTTTTTGTTTTTCTTCTTTAATTTTAAACTAAGGGATGTATCTTTACTTTACTCATTATGTATTTTGATGTAGTTAAATTTGTGATAATATACATAAAAAAAAGATTTTAGGTTGTTGGATGCATAACACACAAGCTGACACCCTAGGCAGGCGAGAAAAATAATCTAAAATTCATTGTTTTAGGACAATTTTTCATGGTTTTCTAAGAAAACTATCATGAAAGAACATTTTTACATGACAATTTTGTAAGAAAGCCATTGTGAAAGATAAATATTGCACGATGGTTTTCAAAAATTGTTGTGTAAGAAGCTATATTACATGACAATTTTCTAAAAGAACCATCATGAACGAACCTATATTGCATGATGGTTTTTTTGTAAAGCCATTGTGTAATGCGGGGGCTAAACTACACCATTTTAGCACCCACCCTAATTTAAGCTTGCAAGTTCTCTCAAAATTTGAAAAATCGTAAGTCTCAAATGTTTTCTCTCTCTCACTCCACCCCCCACAACCCTGTTGCTGCCATGGTCACAACCTAGTCTGCCAGCGATGAATCAACCCCATGACCCAAACCCACAGTCAACCCAGTCTGCCAGCAATGAACCAACTCCATGACCTAACCCTACTGCAAGCCAATCAATCGCTACTCCATGGACCATGGAATACCCCTCAATCTAATAAATAAGCTCGTGTGAAGCTTATTTAGTTAGGATAAAGAGTATTAACCTTCTAATTATATTATAAATATTATGGTTTACTTAAAATATTCATTTTAGTATAAAAGAGTTTTGAAATTACTGTTTCATTCATTTCTCTTATTTATTACATATAAATTGTCTAAAAATTGTATGTGGCGTATTCTAGCACATCCAAAGTTAGTAATATATCTGTTACAAAACTATAATAGAGCTGCTAAGTTTGACAAAAACAGAGTTCCAAAATAAGCTTGAAAAGCTTATCCAAAACATGGCATATTAACAAATTTCTATCTGGCAGCTCTAGATACACGGTCAATCCCTAACCCTATACATTCTTACCTCACTACAGCAAATTTTTAATTTTACGACCTTTAATTAATGACCGTTTCTCAAAAACCGTTGTGGTAAGGAGAAAAAAAGCAATGATTTATGCCCGTACAGATGAAAACCATCATGGAATAGGGTGGGAGCTACCACGATGGTTTTTTAAAAAACCATCGTGGTAGCTCTACCTTATTCCATGACAATTTTTTTAGAAAACTGTCATGGTAGCTTACTTTAAACCTCTTTTCCCACCTCGATATTTGACACAATTCAAAAACTCACTTCTCAAATACAAACATAGACCTGTCTAAATCAGCTGTCGATGTCCCTCTCCACCTTCACACTTCTTAATCTCAGCCAAAATTGTAAGTTTTTGTTAGAAATTGATAAATTGTTGTTGATTTTGTTGTATAATTAATCCAAAATTGATAATAGTTGTTGATTTTGTAGGTTATTCCATGAAATTTGTATTGTGGATCATGGGTATGATTTATTTGTTTTATAATGATTATGTGTAACTTGTTTTATGATGGGTGATGTTTTTGTTTTATGATTAGAGAATATATATAGGTGGGTACATATATAATTTGTGAAATTAATTTTAATTGAATATTTGCTCTTTATTATTTCAATTTGGGACTTGCAAAATAGATAGGAAATAGATGTGGGATTTTTGATTATCTAGAGAGTATGTAAATGGTGTGGAAGAGTTCTTGAGTTTTGCCAAAAGTCTTGCCAATGGTGATAAAATTTAGTGTCCTTGTGTTCAATGTGGAAACCATAGATTGCATCCAATTCCGATTGTTAGAGGACATTTATTTCGAAATGGAATTATAAGTAGTTATCAAACATGGCATTGTCATGGTGAGTCTAATTTCAAACCAACTTTAGAAAGTAAAGAAAAGAATGCTATTGTGGAGGATAATATGGATGATCATGACAATATGGTTGACATGGTCAATGATTTAGCAGAACACTTCATGCACTATCCGAATTTATTTGAGACAATAATGAATGATGTCGAGACACCTGTCCGCTTTAGTTGGATTATAGAATTTGAAAGCATTGGGGGGGTGGTCAAATTCTAGTTTCACAAAGCTGTTGAAATTTTTAGGAAGGCTTATACTAGAGGGTAATAAATTACCAACTAGTATATATGAGGCTAAAAAAACTTTGAGCACTTTGGGAATGGGTTATTAGAATATTCATGCTTGTGAAAATTTTTATGTTCTCTATAGAAATGAGTATGAGGACGAGAATTATTGTCTAGTTTCTCAACAAGCAAGGTGGAAGAAAGAAAAGGAGCCAAAAGACGGTAAGAATGGAGTGCCAAACAAAGTATTATAGTACATTCTATCGGTACCACGTTTATTTAAAAATCCAAAACATGCTAAGAATTTGACATGGCATCATGACAAATGGGTGGATGATGGTATACTTAGACACCCGATGGATTCACCACAATGGAAGACTTTCGAAGTTGATCATCCCAACTTTGGTGCAAATCCAAGAAACATACATTTTTCTTTGTCAACGGATGGAATGAACCCACATGGCAACATGAGTAGTAGGCATAGCACTTGGCCTGTAATACTTGTTAACTATAATCTCCCTCCAAAGATGTGCATGAAGCAGAAGTTTTTAATGTTGTCTTTATTAATTTCAGGTCCTCACCAACCAGGCAATGACATTATTGTATACTTGGCACTATTAATCAATGACCTAAAAAAGTTGTGGGAAAATGGAGTTGAAGTTAGAGATGTTTATCGAAAAGAGACGTTCACACTCCATGCAATGTTGATATGGACAATTAAAGACTTTCGACGTATGGCAATTTATTTGGTTATTTGATGAAAAGTTCTATTAGTTGTCCTATTTGCATGACAAAAACGTCTAACAAATGGTTGAAGAATGGTAAGAAAACCATTTTTCTTGGTCATAGAAGATGATTGCCAAGAGATCATCATTACCGCAAACAAAAGAAAGCCTTTGATGGCAACAATGAAGAAAGAGACCCACTTCATCCTTTGACAGGTGAACAAACATTTGAAATGGTAAAAGATATAAGAGTCATATTTGGGAAGAAAAAGCAAGATAAAGACAATTCGTCGATTGATGGACCCTGGAAAAAAAGATCAATCTTTTTTGATCTTCCATACTAGAAGACACTTTTTGTTTGTCATTGCTTGGACATTATGCATATTGAGAAAAATGTTTGTGAATCCATAGTCGGCACGTTGCTTGACAGTCCTGGCAAGACTAAGGATGGTGAAAAAGCTCGATTGGATCTCATGGAAATGGACATTAGGCCTAATTTATTTCCTGAGAAAAGAAGGAACTAAACTTACTTACCTCCGACAAAGTACACGTTATCTATAGTGGAAAAGAGAAAGCTTTATGAATGGCTTGCTTCGTTAAAAGTGTCAGATGGGTATGCTTTAAACTATAAAAAGTTGGTGTCGATGAAGGATTTCAAACTTATTGGCATGAATACACATGATTGTCATCTGTTGATGTAGCAATTACTACCACTTGCTTTGTGGAGAATTCTAACAAAGGATGTGAGATTTGTAATTTTCAAGTTGTGCTTGTTCTTCAATTCAATATGCTCGAAGTTAATTGATGCACTTATGCTAGATTCACTACAATCTTAGTTGGTGCAAACCTTATGCATGCTTGAAAAGTATTTTCCACTGGTATATTTTGACATCATGATTCATTTAACGATGCACTTAGTATGTGAAGTTAAGTTATACGGACCAGTGTATTTGAGATGGATGTACCCATTTGAAAGATATATGAAGGTTTTGAAGGGCTATGTGAAGAATCAAAATAGGCCAAAGGGATCTATTGTAGAAAGTTACATAGCTAAGGAATCGTTTGAATTTTGCTCCGAGTACCTATCTAATGTGGACGCAATTGGGGTGCCAAAGACTATAAATATTGAGGCGAGGGAGCTATTTACTAGCAATCCTTTGTCAGCAAATCAAGAGGAGTGGGAGGAAGCTTGTCTTTATGTCTTGCACAATGCTAATGAAGTGGAGCCTTTCATTGAGGTGCACATGAACGAATTAAAATACCCAAAAAGAGCAAGAAATGAGAAGTAGTTACAAGATGAACGAAACCGGACCTTTCAATTGTAGATTAAAGCACACATCTATGGCAAGTGCTCCACATCACAAGATGGAGGCATGTCATAGGAGCTGAAGAACCTAGCTAGAGGACTATTGTTGGTAGCTACACGATATACGTTATATTCCATAAATGATTACACTTTCTACACTCATGAAAGAGATAAGAAGCATCCTGTGCAAAATAACGGTGTGACTCTCAATGCCGAGCCTATGCATATTGCCTCTGCCAAGGACAAGAATCCAGTATATGGGATCATGAACTGCTTTGGTTTCATCGAAGATATTTGGGAACTTGATTATGGGGGATTATGCATAGCACATTTCAAGTGCAAGTGGGCCAACAATAACTATGTTAAGAATGATAATGATAGCATCATGGTGGTTGACTTTAGAAGATTGAGATACAGGAAGGATCCCTTCATTATGGCATCATAAGCAATCTAAGTTTTTTATACTATGGATCCCCAAGACATGGAGTTGTCTCTAGTCGTCTCGACGAAGCTAAGAATGTTATCAATGGTGAAGAAGTTGTTGAGCTTTGTACGGACATCCCTTCATTCACAAAGGGATTGCCACCAGTTGAAGAGATAGATAATTTTGAAGATCTGTTTCGCACTTGCTTTGTGAAGATGTGGAATGGATATGTATTGAGGAACCAGTGAAAAAAAGGTAAAAAAATAGCATTTATAAACCAATTTATGTTAATTTGTTTTAAAATTTTAAATTTATTTCATTTTTCATCTTTTTTAAAGGGTTTTGTATACCTATCTATAGTTATATTTGTAGGGAAAATAGGAAAAAAGTATACATTCTAGGCCATTGGATGCTTAACACACGGGCTGACCACTTGGGCAGAAAAGAAAATAATATGTAAGAAATAATTTGGACAATTTTTTTTTGACAGTTTTATTAAGAAACCCATGTCAAAAATATTCCACGATGGTTTTTAAAATATTACACAATGGTTTTTTCAAAAAACTATCGTGGGACAATAAGCTTCCACTACAGTTTTGCAAAAACTATTGTGGAATGTTGCTGAGATAGGCTTCTATGATGGTTTTTGCAAAAACCGTCATGGGATGCCATAAAAATCACAGCATTTAATATTCTTGCTCCACCCCCCCACCCCCCACCACCCCCCTCCCCCCACCTTGTCCCTCGCCCCACTTCCCTCCCTTCACCCCACCCGGCCCCCTACTCTGTCCTCCATCTCCCCACCGCCCCCCTTAGCCCATTTCGCCCCCCGACCCTCCCTAGCTCCCACTCGCCCGCCACTCCCACCCCAGCCCCCCTTTCCCCACTACTCCCCCACCCCCTACGCACCACCCCTCGCCCCTCCCCCCACCCACCCTTCCTTGCCCCCTGTCCACACCTTGCCCTCCTCTCCCCACCTGGACTCCACCTTCCCCCCTACCCCCCTCGCCCCACCCACCCTCCAATCATATGTGTAATTGTGTATATATGTGAATATGTGTAATATGTGAAATTGTGTAATTGAAATTGTAAATTTGTGAATATCTAAAATTATGTAGTTGAAATTGTAAACTTGTGAATGTGTTAAGATGTGAATACGTGAATATGTGCAATATGTGAAATTGTGCAATTGAAATTGTAAATTTATGAATATGAGTAATATGTGAAATTATGTGAATAAGTGAAATTGTGTAATTAAAAATGTAAACTTGTCAATATGTGAAGATGTGAATATGTGTAATATGTGATTTAATAATATTATGTGTGTGTTAGTTTTTGCTTAATTGGCATAGGTACAATGTCTTGTGAGATTGATAATGACCAATACAAGGTTGACTACGAGGAGTGCACTCCATCTTCATCACAATATGGAAAGGGAAACCAACGTAGTAAGCCATGAAGGCGAACCAAATTTGATCCAAAAGTAGGCTTTGAGCAAAAGGCTACATTGATAAAAAAAATTCATCAGATGAGAAAGGAAGGTTTAAGAATTGAAGTGACTTTTGATTTAAAAGGCCAACCAGAAGGCTCACCTAGCCATGAATTAAATAGTTAGATCGGAGTCCTTAGTCGAGAGCACATTCCTATATGGACAAAAGATTGGAGGTCTAAGAATTTAGATAAAATAAAAGATGTGATTTGGAGAGAGATTTATGAAGCTTCCACAGTCGAGGATTGGTATAGGAAAAGGGCTTTAAAGGTTTGTGGCAAATTAGCAAAGGGGTCTAGATCTGACGTCTACGTCACCTTCGTATAGCCATACCTTTCCATTCTAGAGGAGGATGAAAATGTATATAAATGGCCTCCTACGGCAGTACACTACTACCCCTCCATAAACGATGGCGATTGGGAAGCTTTTGTGAGGTATTGACGTTCCATTGAATTCCAATTGCTATCATCAAACACAAGAAAAATAAGAGCAGAAAATGAATATTGCTCTATGGTTGGTCTAGTTAGATATAGAGAGCTCAAGCAATCCTTGGTACATTGATATCTTACTCGTATTACATATATCAATTATTCTATCATTAGTATGTTACTAACATAATGTAACGCAGTTTGTTAAGATAGGCGTGCTACCAACGCGGGAGGAGTTATGGGTAAAATCACATCAAGGTCCCAATGGACAGTTTAAAAATCCAAAAGTAGCAGAAATTAGGAACTTGATTGTAAGTTTATTGAGCACAAACAATTAATTTGTAATTTAATACATATTGAAGGGTCTTAAGAATAACATGGTTTGGTTGTTGTTTTACAAGATGAATACACGAAGCAACAAAGTCAATGGAGCTTCCAATCGGTTGGTAATGACGACATTTTGATGAGGGCGCTAGGGAAACCGAAACATTCAGGACATGTTCACGGTCAATTGAAGTATGTGAAACAGTCTCAATACTTTGGCCTCCAATCATATACTTCAAAATTTAATTCTCGTGAGTCAAAGATGTAGATGGAGATTGTAGAATTATGAGGTCTTATGACCAAGCTATTTTCCCAAGGATGTGCCAAGTCGATAGCTTCAAGGCTAGTTGTAACTCTCACAATAATGTACTAGAAGCACCAGAAGTTCCAGAAGTCTAATTGTCACCTCCTCGTCAAGAGCCTAAACAATGTAGGCTCTTTATTAAGGGTAGAAATAATGGTGGGTGTGCACTTGTTGTGCTTAGGAAGGTGTGGATGGAGAGTCTTCTAACTGATACAATTCATGGATGACTATTAAGGGAAGAAGACATATGTGTTAGCATCATTACCATCAGAGTTATAATAGCTAAATTGCTTGTTCCAACACTTGAAGCAACAACTATGGGTGAAGCAACCAGAAGCTTTGTTGCATGGCCAAAGAGGTTGGTTGAAGTTTTCACATTAACGAACATGAGTCAAGCAACTAGCCACAGTCCACAAGATCTAAGTGGAAAGAAAATCCAACAAAAGAAAAGCTCTAAAGAAGCAAGATAATCACAACTTAAGGTAGAACAAGAACAACCCATAGCGAATAAGCCATTGCCTGCATTTAACTTCACTTCAATACCTCAAGAATTTATGAATTTGGCTCTATATGCACATTCTTTCATGCGCAATGGGTCAATGATTCAGCGCCAGATACCAGTAAATGTCACTGGCAAAGAATTGCCTATCTATGTGGGGTATAAAGACATTTACTATTTCATCAACTTTGATAAAATTGGGGCGAATTGTATCCTAGTATACCTTAGGTAATAACTCCATCCTTAATTCATAATTTTTAAAATATAGGTAGAGTTGTCAGGTGCTTTCAAATAATTGACTATATTGTTTCAAAAAATTTTGCCTTCGTATCTCCAACGATTGTTTCAAGTGCAGCAAGAGACCTATAGAGTGATCATAGAGAGCATGCCACGTCACTTCTCCACCTATTACCTCAAGCATCGGTGGGGAAATTATTCTTCTTGCTAGACAATATTGGAGAACATTGGATGTTAGCACTTATTTTGCCATGAAAGGATCAAATATATTGGTTTGATCCCCTTGGACACCTAACACGTGAGGATTTTGTATCAATCACGAGATTGAAAGTATTAATGTTCTCTTATAAAATTAACTGTTTTGAGTCCCACATAATTGTATCGTCTACTAGTTCATTCAAACATGACACATTGTTAGGGCGCTTCATGATTGGAAGCTTTAAGCGAGAAGCGGTGTCACAAACCAACGAAACAGAATGCTATATTCCAAACATAAGTGTCCAAGACAACAAGGAAACACAGAATGTGCTTTTTTTGTTCTATGTTTCATGCGGGATATAATTACAAGTGCTATATAAGCCTTAGGAAAAAAAGAGTTTTATATACATATGAATATACATGAAGTTAGATTAGAGTAGGTACAATTTGTAAATAGGTATGTGCTCTTTAGATAAATAGATGGAGATAGTAGATAATCATCTGCTCAAAATAACTCAAATGTAAGTGATATTGTAAATACCTTGTAATTTCAATATACATCAATTTCTATACGCAATCAGGGCCTTGTTGTGATGGATAACATAGGGACTGGCCATCCCATAGGAAATCAAAAATTTTTGGTGATTGTTTTTGTAGGAATACCAATTATGGACGATGATTTTTAGAGAAACTGTCGTGGAAACAAAAACTTCCATGAGGCTTCCATGACCTTTTTTGAAAAAAACCATAGTGGAATCTAAGTTTCCATGACGGTTTTTTAAAAAAATTGTTTTGGAAGCATAAAGATTACACATTGGTTTTTCTGCAAACCACGTGGAAGACTTAGATTCCACGTTGGTTTCTAAAAAATAGCCATGTAATCTTAAAGATTCCACGATGGTTTTTTAAAAAACCGTCACGGGAGATGTTTCACCCACATTGCCCTTTTCGTGCCAATTTTCCTTTTCCACGATGGTAAAAAACCATCGTAAAAACTCCATTTTGTGCCAACATTAAAGTTTTCACAACAGTTTTTTAACCGTCATAAAATTTTTCCATGATGGTTATAAAATATCATGAAATCTACAGTCTATAGTAGTGCCTGCATAATAAGAATTATAATGAGCCCTTACTTGTAACATAAGAACTATAATAAGCTAAAGGCTCAAAAAGTAGAAACTAATGCATGAATATGAACATTGAATGAAAATATGTTTAGACATATTCTTTTATTAATTTTCTTTCAACAATGATTTCTTTTTTTAGGTACCATGGAATTGGTACTTAATTGGTAATGATAGGCCATTGTTTTTGAAACCTGTTCTTCATAATTTGGGCACTGCAATAATGTTAATATAGGGTTTCCACTTTAGTCTTTAGACCTTAAGTATTTATCGTAATCAGTCTCAGTCATTGTAACAACCCTACCTACATGGCCATTATTTAACTACATGAACATACATTTAATTTGGATTACTTAATTTTGCAAAACATTTTTTTTCATTTAATTTTTCTAGCTATTTTAATTTAAAACTATTTTTACTCTCTTTTTTTTTACCACAAAAATATTAACATTAAATAGAGTTTTGACAGTTATCCCAAAATATACTCAATATGTTATACAGTTTTACATATTATCGAACAACTCATAACTATCAAAAACTTTGTGCAGAAAATAAGTGAATGGTATCTACTTTCTATGACTCTACTCTATTAGTCTGCTGCTTCACTACATTCCATCAAACATTATTGGTAGATTATTTACCTACAGTATGAATATTCTTGAATGTGCTTTCACTTAGCAAGTAGGAATAATAACTTGCAAAACATTTGAAATAGCATGTAATAATATGAAAAAAAAATGCATATGCTTAATTATAAACTTGTCCTACTATTTATCAAGCCCAAGTAGTCACATTGATTGTGCTCGATCAATGGGATGTTAGGGTTTACAAGGTTCCAACAACATCATGACCTAATTTAATTCATCTTTTTATTTTAAATCTTAAGCCTCCCTGTAAGTCACGAGGTTAGTACAATGCTCTTATTGGGTGTTTGATAGGGTGGTTAGAATAGTTTTTACTGTAGTATAGGAGAGCTTTACACTGTTTATTTCTAAGAAAGTGGTCCATACAACTTTCTGCCAAACACCCTATTAGTTAGTTCATCCTTGTTAGTTTCACTAATCAACTTAGCATGCAATATGACATAGCATAGCTTATTGTGATTTGAATTTAAACATGCTTATAACATTTAGAAACATTTATTTTAAACCATCCATACTATAGGTGAGATTTTTACTTAATTGTTTTCTCGTGATAGGTTTCTTAATCTGCTTGAAATTCCTTATCCTCTATAGAGAATGATTATGTAAAGACACCCATTAAGAGTGTCTAAGAATAACCTATTTAATGCCATTTTTAGTTTTAGCATAATCATAAGAATTTGATCACTCTATTAGTAATTCTTTGAATCAAATGATCATAAAATTCACTATTTTTATCACAAGGATTAATTATTCTATTAGATCCTTTTAATATTTAATTTTTTCCTAAATTGCCATTAGTTCATTACAAAGTTAATAATTAATTATTTATTTATCGTCATTAAATTTATATGACCTCAATCCACTAAATTTGACATTTACTAAATTCATGATTCTTAAACCAAGTCCTAATTAGCTATATTCTAAATCTATTTAATGGGTTTGTAATTGATTTGAAGATTATTAATCTAAGAATGATTCTATGATGCCATATACACTATATTCTTAAAACTTTGACCCAAGCAACTTTTTAGATTAATATAGGTGTTGGGCCTATACCTAGCATCATTGTGTTATGACTGTAGCATATCGGGCTTTTATGATAGGTGAATTAGTGTCAAATTAAAAACTATTAAAGTTTATCTTTAAAAATTCTCATCTGTATAACTTAAAGTTTTGAATAAAAATCGCTCTATAAAATAATACTCAAAATTGGTAACCTACTAAATCTTAGGCTGATATAATCATTCTAGAGTGTCGTAATTTTTTGGTTTGCTAAAAATAGGACTCTATAGTCACGTGATTTTTGTTTATGAAAACTGGTATCAGAAGGTATTTTTTTGGTTAGTTTTAGAAAGTTAATATGAAATCATATGCTAAAGGCAGTTTTTTTAAAGTCTTTTACTCCATAAAAATTACTTATTTTAAATGTATGAGTTAATGATTTTTATGCTCATTTTAAAGTCCCTGTAATCATCATTGGCATAATTCTCTCCCAGTCAAACTTTATTAATTAAAAAGTTTTAACTGCTTTTATAAATCCCAATTAAAGTCCATCTTAAAGGCAGGTTTTTATAGACCTTTCTTCACAAAAGTTCTTAATTTTGTTGAAAACTAAAACTTTCGTGTTTGGTGAAAATTACAACTTAGTCTCGAAATGACCCAAAAACTTGAAAATTGTTTTCAGCTCAAAAATACAGTTTTTAGATTGTTTTGGAAAACTACTCATAACTATATTTTAGAGGTTGTTTTTGAAAAAAGTTCACCAAAGTTGTCATTCTCATCAAAATCTAAAATTTTCATATTTGGCAAAATTTGAAATTTGGACCTAAAGTGGTCCAAAAATGTCAAAACAATTCTAGAACACTAAAACTATTTTTGGCCCTTTTTCACAGACTACTTTAGGCAATTTTGGGACCACATTGGTGCAGTTTTTATGGCAATTTTGGGCAATTAATAAAAAATACTTAGAAAACCTATCTAGAGTGATAATTGCATTTTTGCTTAGTCATCAGATTTTATTCAAAACATTAAAAACTAAAAGTTGTGTGTTCTAAAAATTTTTAAAAACCGACTCTAACGCCTCCGTTCATGCGTTCAATATTTGTGGAAAAATTTTCTATAAATCAAAACTTGCAAAAATACAAGCCTATCATGTAACTACTAAATTATTATATCACATACATACATAAAGTAAGCTAACTATCACATAAATAATTATTACAACTATTCCTCACCCAATCATCAAATCACTCATAAAATTATAAACTTCAACCTTAGAAAATTTAAAGAAAAGTTTAGAATTCTTACCCTCTTCCTCTATCAACACTAAAACACAAACTTAATGACATAAAATTCTAATTTTTTTTGGTCTTCATACCAAGGCTATCTAAGCAAAATACTTTCTTTTCTTTTCTAGGAAAAATGGGAAGAAAATTGTAGAAATTACCTTAATCCAATACTCAAAAACCTCTTTTTTCTCCTTTCTCCTCTTATGTTGGAGATAAATTTTATGGTATGGTAATGGTAGGGAAATATCTTGAGATATGGCTTGATTTAAGTTAGGTTTTGGAAAGGGAGATAGAAGAAAAAATTTTCTTGGACCCCTCTTGGAATGCACAGGTAAGGAAGAGGAACAGGGGAGGAAAATGAAGAAAAAATGTGGTCATTTTCTTGGACACCTATTTAAAGACCAAACTTCATTAGTGCCCCTCCACCTAACCTTAGTTTAATTAGTCTCTTAAGTGAATTAGATGAATTAAAAACTGGCTTTAAGCCCTGAAAGTTGGTGCCATACTTTAATTAAGGTGGGTGGGTTTTGTGACTTAATGAAGCAACAAGGAGAATCATCATTACGTGAAGCATGATTCAACCTTGTTCTTTCTTGCAAGTTTCTCACTAAACAAGTAAATCCTAATCTTGTAATTAATGACTATCTTAAGTAACAAGTGGTTTTAATATCAAATAGGTTTCCTCCTATTTTTCAAATGTAGTGACATGCCAACCGTAGTATAAACCAATATCATTATAAGTTTAATTGCACATCGATTTTGACTATGTTAGGTCTTGAAATTTATTCTTGGCTTAATAAAAAACTATACTTGGCTTTTTAGTATCTAGAATTGATAATGATATAGTTTTTGACAATGTCACTTTTCGAGTTTGTGTAGCATTTTCTATTGATATTGCTACTCGTGTAGCTCCAATTTTAAATTTATTGGCAATTATGTTCTAATATGTGTTAGAGTTCTTCTAGGTACAGTACTAACTTCAAACTACACTCAAAAATTCTTATAATTAAATTTCTTAAGTTATTTATGGTTTGAAATTTCTTTTGCCTTATGTCGCTGTAGAATTTTATCCAGTAAATTATTTAGTTACAAAAATTTAACTTAAAATCCACTATAGAAATTTTGGAATATTCTCATATTAAATCTATAAATCCTTCAATCACAAAATTCATACGTGATATTTTAGGAAAATTCTTGACCAAAATATCTAAATTACATTATTTAATTCTAGGATTTTCTAAGTCATTACAATCTACCCCCTTAAGAAATTTCATTTTGATAATTAGACGAACTCAGGATAGTGTTTCTTCATATATTCTTCTCGTACCTAAATGGCTTCCTCAATGATATGATTCCACCACAAAACCTTAACTAGAGGGATCACCTCATTCATTAATGTTTTCTCCTAGCGAGCCAAAATTTGAATTGGCTTTTCTTCATACAACAAGTCTGCTTGAGCATTAACCAGTTCCTGGCATAGCAGATGCGATGGATCTAGCATGTACTTCTTCAACATCAGCACATAAAGATGCTATGAACAAAAGCTAGTTTTGATGGCAAAGCGAGTTTGTATACGACTTCATTTATCCTTTCTAGAATTTTGAAGGATCCAATATATCTTGAACTAAGCTTTCCTCTTTTACCAATCCTCATTACTCCTTGCAACAGAGCAAAGCGTAGGAAATGTAAGTCTCATACTTAAAATTCTGATGTCTATGGTGTTTGTCTGTGCAGTTCTTTTGATGGCTGTGAGCTATGTCAAGTCTATCCTTGATTTGTTTTCACATCCTCTAAGGTTCTTTTGATGAAGTCATTAGTCTCTAAATGTTTCTCCCTAGGTTCTTTCTAGTGGATTAGGGATCTATAATTTCTTCTACAAAGAGATTCAAAAGCCACCATACTTATTGATACATGGTAGCTGTTATTTTGTAGGAGAACTTGATCAAGGGTAACTTCTTATTCCAATTTCACTAGAAATCCATAACACATGCTCTTAGCATATTTTTCAAAGTTTGAATGGTCCTTTTAGACTGGCCATCAATTTGTTAGTGAAGCGCAATACTAAATTATAGCTTAGAGCCCATTGTTCTTATATGCTTTTCCAAAATCTAAAGGTGAATCAACTATCTCTATCAAAAATGATAGATTTTAGAACTCCATAAAACATTACTATCTTTGATACATATAATTTTGCTAACTGTTTGATAGAATAGCTAAGCTTTATGGGTAAAAAATGTGTGGACTAGGTTAGTCGATCAACAATTACCCAAATTGCATTGTCGGCAAGGAGGTTCTAGGCAATCCAACTATAAATTCCATCATTATGTAATTCCATTTCCATTCTAGGATGTTGATCTATTGCAATTTCCTTGGTGGACATTGATGTATTGCCTTAATTTTTGACATTTAAGGCACTTTGATGCAAATTTGGCAATATCTTTCTTCATTCTAGTCCATTAAAAGCTCTATTTTAGATCTATGTACATCTTTGCTGCTCTTGGATGCATAGAGTAAAGGGTTCTGTGCACTTCTAAAAGGATCTGTTTCTTTATTTCTTCATTGTTAGGTATGCATATCCTACCCTTGTGGTAAAGTATGCCATCTTTCAAAAGACTAAACTCTATTTCCTTTCCTTCCAAAACCTCCCAGCATAAATTAACCAAGGCAGGATCAAGTACTTGACTACTTTTCATGTGCTCGAGTATGGTGGGTTGGAGCATTAAAGTCATTAATTTCCTTGAAATCATCTTGATTCCATGGTCATTGATATCTTTTTGAAGAGGCTAAGGAAGAAAACTGATCGTCATCAATATTGCTACAAATTTTTGTCTTAGTTGCCCTAAGGGATCTCGTAGTCGTAATCCTTCATTAGTTTTGGCCATATACATTGCCTCACGTTCAATTCCTTCTATGTAAAGATGTATTTGAGACTTTGATAAATTGGTGTAATTTCACATTTTGCTCCATACAAGTAGTGTCACCATATTTTTAATGCAAAAACCACTGCTGCAAGTTCCAAATCATGTGTTGGGTAGTTCTTCTCATGGCCCTTAAGCTATCGTGAAGCATAGGTGACTAATTTTTCTCCTCGTATAAGGAAAGCTCCTAAACCAATTTTGGAAGCGTAACATAAATCATGAAATTTCCTTCTTCAACATTCGTAATTGTTAGCATTGGAGCACTAGTGAGCCTTCTTTTCAACTCCTTGAAGTTTTCTTTGCACTTATTGTAACACCCCGAAGTTAATTAAATAGAATTAGAGTGTTAAATGGTGAATTAGTGTGCCATGATAAATGTTTTAAATTTAATTTGATTTCTTTGTGGAAACCTTGTGTTAATTACTTTTTGATGATTTTTGATTGTTCTAAATTGTTTTTGATTGTTAATTTAAGTTTTAATAAAACAATTTGATTTGAAAACAGTGCGTAGTTGCTCACAGCTTTGTGCAACTACTTTTCTCTCTCTTCTTCTATTTATTTCACTTTCTCTCTCTTTCCTCTCATTTTTCTCTCGCTCATTCTCTCTCTTCTCTTCCCCTCTCTCGGGTTCCCTCACTCTCTCTCATTCTCTCTCTAAAATTTTGAAACAAATTTTGTTTTCAAGCTTCGGGCTAG
>CAMOHE010048855.1:0-31905 GCA_946598075.1 Artocarpus hirsutus | reverse complement strand
TACTATTTTCTTTCCATCTAATTTTCTTTCATACCAAACAGAGGCTTAGAGGAAATTTTTTTTATTATATTAGTGTATATATATATATATATATATCCATATATATATACACACACTTCAATTGCATTATGAGGCATTGGTCATGTTTCGTTTTTAGTGAATAATCTCAAAAACATACATCATTGCAATCACCTCAAAATGTATTGGCTATTATTATGATGCCAGCCCTTCTTGAAGAAAATCTTCAATTTTTGGCTACACAATTTGTTTTTGTTTGTTTGTTTTGTTTTTTTTTTTTCTATGTGGCTTTCTCTTATATTAATTATATATTAGTTCGTCAAATATTTCATTGATCAAACAAGATGATGATCAAATAACCTGGCAATAGGATTGATATGATCTATTTGTTTTATTATATAGTCACGCCTTCACGACTACTCTTTGAGATCAAAACAATAATTTTATTCAACCAAAATAAATAGTACATAATAAGTCCAACCAAACAATCTAAAGAAATAATAATTTTTTTTTGCATACGAAATAATAAGATTTAGATAGAAACAATTTATTACATTAAATAATCAATCACACTCTCGGATTCTATTATAAGTCATGGAATTTTATGTGTACAAGATACAAATGATTTCAGGGGCTACAAAATGGAGATTTGTAAAAGACATCTACTCAAATATTTTTTTTTGTTGGGGGGTGGGGGCGCTAGTCTTCTCTAGAGAAGATGAGATGCTAAACATAAAAGTGCTCGTAAAACATGGTTTGGAAAGTTCATAGTGTTAATTACTAAAAATTAAAAATTTATAGTGTTAGGGTTTTTGTTAAACCAATCTTCTTTGGGCTGGGATCTGACGCCGCCTCCAGCCTACTGTTGGATCCCGAGCCCTCGTGACGACTTTGTTGGTTCTATTGGAGTTTTTTGTAGTTGCTAGTCGTGGCACGGTGGTTGGATATGCGAAGTCTTGGTGAGGCGGTGGAGTAGCTTAGTTGTTTTCCGGTTGGCTTCCTTTTGTGGGGACGTCGTTGGTCGATTTTCATAAATCGAGTGGCTCAATCTTTTGCTATTGTAGATCTGGGAAGGTGGAGTGCACTTGGTGATGTTTTAGGAGTTGAAGATGGAGGCTTGGTGGCAGGTGTGAATGAGGGGATTGAATGGGCTTTGGAAGGCCAGTGGCGAGGGTTTTTCGGCTTTAGTGCTGCGTTGTCTCTTTTTTGGGTTTTCACGATTAGTTGTCATGCCCTATCTTAGATGATTTCTTCCAAATTCATGTTTGCCTTGTGGCTTGCAGGTCCTTCCATGAGGCTATGGTTTTGTCGGCTCCACTGTTTTGTTTTTTTGCTTGTAATAAAGGTGTTGATGTTTTCACCTTCTGGTGTTTTGTTGTTTTACTACATTTATAGTTCTGTAATAACGGAGATAGTTTCCCCACCTTTTAAGTTTCATTTTTGTTTTCCATCCATGAGAATTATTTTCTCATGGTATTGGTAGTGATCTTTGTAATTTGGGTCATTAAGTCTCGATCGTTAGAGCTTTCTATCGATTATAGAAGTATTATCGAAAGAGCCTTGTGTATGCTCAAATATTGGTGCGTCTTATCAGGTTTTCGATGTCGGATTCTATTGTACTCTTGATCCTTATGTGCGTTTCATTAGAATTTACTAGTACAACTAATTTTATGGTCAAGATTATGCTTTGTTGTACCATGAGGTCATTGTCACTATTAGTGTGTGTATTTCTTTGATGTGGAATGTAATTTACCTTCAAAAAAAGTGTTCACAACGAATACTGAAAGGTACCAATAAAGCTAATCATTAATGACTAGTTTAAACACCAAGTCTACATCTCATATATTTATTCATTTATTGATGTATGTTCATTCTCTCTGCTCGTTGAATAGCATATCGAACTTCGATATTGAGGATCCCAAAGAGTTTTCGGCCACGTCTGTAGGTTGTTCTTTTGCTACGATTATTCTCTTTCGAAGTTGGGATATGCCCTTATTATTCCATCTTTTTGACTAGGTTGAACAATCAATCTTGAATCCATAGGCGCAAGAGATTCATTCGGTAGCTCATACAAGATATTTTAGGCTTTACAAATTGAGATTGGTAACACATCTAAGCCCAATCTGGTGAAACTCAAAGAAGAGGTTGAGGCCAACCTCCTAGTTGTAAAGACTCTATTCATCTAGACTATTTGTCTCAACTCTTTCAAATCACCTTCTACCACTAAAATTGGATTTACTTATATAGCAATTGATCTTTCACAAAAATAATCTCCCTAAGCTTAAAATCTTTCAAATTTTGAACCATGGAATGACTTAGCATTTGTTTGGGAAAGTGGTTAGAACCAGTTTTATGGTGCCTAGCCTAAGGTTAATCATTTGGTATCTAGCCTAAAGTCAGCCACTTGGTACTTGGCCTCTTTGGCAATTTGGTGCTTGGCCTAAGGTCGGTCATTTGGTACCCAGCTTAAGGTCAGTCATTTGGTACTTGGCCTCTTCGTCCATTTGGTGCTCAGTTTATAGTTGGCCACCTCATACCCAGCCAGAGGTCGGCCATTTAGTACTTGGCCTCTTTAACCATTTGTTGCTTGGCCTAAGGTCGACCATTTGGTACTTGACCTCTTCGGCCATTTAGTGCTCGGCCTAAAGCTGACCGTTTAGTACCAAGCCTAAAATCGGCCATTTGGTACTTGGCCTTTTTGGCTATTTGGTTCATAGGGGTCTGTACTTTCAAATAGTCTTCCCATCATGAAGAATTCCCTCACAATAGTAGCCTCCCAAGACTTTGGTGATGGAGGTCATTGACATTGAAGTCTTGATATGGTTGGGAAATATTTTTCATGTGTGTATCTGGATAGCTGCTTTTCCCTGATCGGTTGCTTGGTCAGGCCTATAGTTAGACTCCTAGTCAGATCTAGTGGAATTGGTTTGACTTTTTGTTAAACTTGTTTGACCTGGTTAGACCCGATGGACCCGTGGTTGGTCCTAATGGACCAGTGGTTGGACTTGGTCAGACTCTTTGTTTGACCTGGTGGACCTAGCCAGTCCCAGTGGAACTATGGTTAGACTTGGTGGACCTGGTTGGAGTTGGTGGACCTAGTCAGCTCTTCGTAGGACCTAGTGTACCTGGTTGGAACCAGTGGACTTGGTCAGATCTGTGGTCGAATGTATGGTCTTGGTTAGACTTGTCGTCTTCTTCTTGGGTTCACGACACTTAGTTAGGTGACCTTTTTATCCATTTATCTTTTGAACTTCCTGTGAATGGTTAGGAGGAGAGGTGAGCTTGATGAAAAGGCTTGGTGCCCTCTTTCTAGTGCTAAAATGCTGATACTTGAGACCCGAACAACACCGCGTGCGGGGCACGTGGTGTTTGGGTTCTTTGTTCTAGCCGACTTCACCTAGTTTGGTCGAACTTATAGGGGAAAAAAAGGCTTTGAAGTAAGGAGACATTGGTGTGGTGTCTGTCAAAGGCACTTTGACACTCAAGTTAGTATTCTGATCAGAAAGAGCAAGGGGAGATGCAGACTAGGCAAGGAAAGAATGCCCTTACCCTTGTGATGAAGTTGGTGCTCTAATTTAAAGAGTTCAGCTTGGATGTTGGGGTGGACCAGGTTTATAGTTGTATGGAGCCCATGGGTTAAGTACAAGTCTCAAGATCCCAATGGTATGATGCTCCCTTGGGGGTGAGTATTGACCCAACCAAAGTGGTGTTCTAGTCGGTCACTTAGTCTTGGTCGGCCATTTAGTGCTCGGCCTAAGGTCAGCCGTTGGATGCTCGGCCTATGGTCAGCTGTTGGATGCTCAGCCTATAGTCGGCCACATAGTATGTAACGCCCTCTTACTGGCGTCATAGTGAACGTTTCATTTACTATTAAACTTAATAATTATCGATAAGAAAATCAAACAAAACAATAACACTCAGAGAAATATTTCAAGAAAAACATCAATTTTTTTTTAAAACTACTTATTGGATTAGCTTCTCTCTCCTCGGTTAGCTTGACGGAACACTTAAGGCATTTGACTAATTGACCACCTGCAGAAAAGTTAGTTTACAAAAACAAAACTAAACATCTAACTTAAATGAGTTATGATATAATAAATAGCACAGTGTAGCTTCTATAGAATAAAACTAAAAAACCAAAAATCTAAAACACAAATTACATGCAATAAAACAGAAGCTCAAATGAACATATTACAAATAGAATTGAGTTTTCAAACAAGCAAAATTGCAAAACATAATCATTTAACTATTGTTTGAGTTTAAATTACTTCCGTGACATGACTCCATTTCTAATCCAACACTCCTTGCACATACACCTATTCTCGTCCTTGATCCTATTTAGCCTGTCTTGTTCCTTTAACCTTTATCTGCAACATGATATAAACTAAGTAAGCATAAGTATAGTAAGTACACTTTCCTATCTTACAATATAAAACATTTCGTAAAAATCATTTCATAACATCGTAATTATAATCATACTAGTACATGAGGCACATGTTTATATAGAGCACATCTTTTCATTCAAACTTTCATATTAAAACATTATTCATTTTATTTTCGAGGGCCAAAGCGTTGCACCATAAACATAAACATAATTGTATGAGAGAAGTAAGGTGGCTAATCCTAAACCAAAGATATGAGTTCACCTTGAGGGACAGTCCACCTAGCAGGACAAATATAAACATGGGGTGTGATGCTTAATTAAGTAATATATAGATATATTTTAGCATACCTCGTCATTGAAACATCTGTTAAACCTTCTTGTTATAAAAAGAGCTCTTATGAAAAGATAATATATAAAAACAAACTTAAAAATCATCATAAAACATATTATTAAAACTTTTTCATAAACTTTTATAATATTGCAGATAAGAATGTATTTATTTGACTTACTAGCTTACTAAACCTTTACTTCGTTGACGCAGCTGTGGTTCTCAGTGTGCTCGCCTTTGGAGTATTCATGTCAATCATTACATAATACATGAAATCAATATTTGTGCTCATAACATCATTTAACATAATAGTATATTATTCAACTCATTCTTAATGAATTAAAACATCTTCAAGTCATAGACATGCACTTAGAGTCAAGAAACATAAAAGCATAAAACTTGACATTTAATCACTTAGAGAATTTAATCTCAACTTATAAACATGATTACAATGTAAAACCTTTTTCATAATATAGCTAACATATAGTGACACCACTTAAATTTTCTTCTGTTGAAAATATTAATCTAAAATGCCTTTTTAAATTTTTCAAGTCATCTAAGCAAATCTGCTAGTCACAAAAACTGATCGACCTTCAAGGATTCACCTTATATCTTACAATTCACATTTAATTTAAGAGTGAAACTTTACAAGAATAATATTAACATATACACATAACACTCAGATTTTTATTTAGCCATAAAAAAATCATTTGATAATTTAAATAAATCATACAAGCAATACAACAAAATCTGCCAGCAGCCACTGGACAGCGAGTAGTCAGTATTTAGAATTTTATAATAAATAAACTATGTCATAAAATAATTTATGAAAGTTATCACATAATAGATACATAATAGCATTACATATCCAAAAATAAACTTTAAATACATTTGAAATAATTTAAAACATACGTTTGAGGTTAGTAGCAATTTTAACATTAGACATGCTACACAATGAATATCCTTCAATTAAAATTTTTTATAAAATCAAATATGAATGATATGTTTTTGTAATTTTATATGATATGGTTAACATATAAATAAACACTAAAAAATAAGAAATCATAAAAAGTGCATTTAAAAATATGATTTCTTATCTCACAAAATATGTAGAGCATATTAATTAGGCAGACATTCATAACTATTGACTATTTAGCGATTAACAAATTTTATCTTAAAATATCAACAATAACTCATAAATTTTTATAGAACCAAAAGACGTTGTTTGAATAATAAAACAGACTCTACAAAACACCCATACAAATCTGTTAGCATAAAAATTTGTGAGCAGTATTCGATTGAAAGCTCATAACGTTTAAAATATGTTCAATGAAAATTTATAAATAAATTTTAGGCGTTCCTAATATATATATATATATATATATATATGCACACATTATAGCCAAAAATCATAGCAAAATAAATCATACTAACTCAAAACATTATTGGGAATTTTACCGAACAACCGAAACCCTAAAACATTCTTAACCTATTTTGTTAACAAAACATTATATATAGCTTTGTACCAAATTGAAACAACCCTAAGAATTAAATATAACATGAACATTGTGAAATTAAAAATTCCTATAAATTAAAAGAATAAAAAACACATTTATGTCATGCTACAAAAATTCACCGATTGAAACCAAACTGTTAATTCAAGCATAGCCATAGACCCCAAATTTAAAACCCTAATCGTATCAATCTTACCAAACACACATAAGAATAAATATTTTTACTATCACAATCAAAATATCGTACACATAAATAAATCCATACCTTATCTTCTTGAATTCTTTGAGAGAAAAAAATTTCAAGAAACAAAATTCTAAATGCATGGTGCCTGGCTTGAGTAAGAAAAGAGAGCAAAATAGTATAGAGGAATAGGCAAAAAGATAGAGAGCAAGAAAAAGTGATGGGGACAATATATGTACAGAGCCACATATGTATAGGTATAAATAACTCTAATCCTAGGTTAAATGGGTCTCCTCTTTCCTTCTTTATTTTTTTTCTTTTTAACTCATAGGGTGTTTGGGAGAGTGGTGGGAACCAGTGGTGGGAATCACTTTTACTGTAGCATGTGAGAACTTTTTACTGTAGCAAATTTGTTTTTTGTTACTGTAGCATGTGAAAACTTTTTGCTGTTCATAACTGAGATTGTGGTGGGAACCACTCTCCCAAACACCCCCTCAAACCATGGCAAATACCATATAAATTTTTTTCTTTTTTCTTTTTTCTTTTTTCTTTTTTCTTTTTTCTTTTCTTTTTTTTTTTTTTTTTTTTTTTCTTTTTAACTCAAACCATGGCAAATACCGTGTCAATTTTTTTCTTTTCTTTTTTTTTTTTTTTTTTGTAAAGAAACATTCACGGCTACCATAATATAATGCAAACGAAAAACACTTTATGACAACTTTCCTTGCCTTTTTTCCTTCAATTGATTACATAGAAATATATACATAACATATATACACACACATGACACAACATATAACTTTTTCACTGCAGCATAATCCAAAAAATGGCAGCAAATAATTTCCTTTTAATGTATTTTACATGACAAATAAAATAGATATATCACATAATTACTCGGCAACTCATGTTGCTATTTCCTATCAATATATGTATATATATTATAACTTTTTAGATAATACAAAACAAACGGCAACCTAACTTTCTAAAAATATACATGTATATAATATATAAAATAATATAATATTAATTATGTCTAATATTATGTATTAATATAATTTTCAAAAACATTTATATATTTTTTAAGGAAATTCAAAAATGTTATTTTATGTGTACATATCCATGCAAGGCATTAAATATATTGTAATTATTATCATTATCCTTTTCGACATTTCATATTGTTGGAGTTTCTTGGACCATATTAAACCATGATATACAGACACTATCTTGCATCATAAATGCTATGAAAATGCGAAAATGTGTGATAAAATACATGCCATCATCAAAATATAATTCTTTTAACATGAATATCCCGAGCACATCGATTTTTCATGGTCGTCACCTGTGACATTACTAAACAAAACATTTATTTACTTAGCATAAATTATAATTATCACATAAAATATCACATTCTAACGTTAAATTTACGTATCTATAAAAGAAACGACGAGTGTTACATAGTACCCAACCTAAGGTCGGTCGGTCGTTCGATACTTGGCCTCTTCGACCTATGGTCGGTCTCTTAGTACCTAGCCTAAGGTCGGCTATTTAGTACTTGGCCTATTCGACCTATGGTTGGCCACTTAGTACCCGACCTAAGGTCGATTATTTGGTACTTGGCCTCTTCGGCCATTTGGTACTTGGTCTAAGGTCGATTGTTCAATGCTTGGCCAATGGTCAGCCACTTAGTATCTTGCCTATGGTCGACCGTTTGCTACTTAGCTTCTTCTTTTGTTCGATGCTCGGCCTAAGGTTGTTCACTTTGTACCCAGCTTAAAGGTCAACCATCTAGTTTTTGGCCTCTTCGGCCACTTGGTGCTCAGCCTCTAGTCGGTTACTTCGTACCCAGCCCAAGATCAACCATTTGGTACTTGGCCTCTTTGGCCATTTAGTGCTCGGCCTAAGGTCGACCATTCGATACTTAGCTTAAGTTTGGCCTTTTAATACTTGGCCTCTTCAGCCATTTGGTGCTCGACCTAAGGTCGGCCATTTAGTACTTGGCCTCTTCAACCTAAGGTTGACCATTCAATACTTGGCCTCTTTAACCATTTGGTTCAAGAGGTCTAAATTTCCGAAAGGTCGTCCCATCATAAAGAATTCCCCCACAATATCTAAAATGGGAAACACAGTTAGAGTTTTTAAAAAACATCATATTTACTACAAATTAAAATAAGTATGACAGTTGCTACTTTAAGTTTTATTAAAGTGATGTTTTCTACAAATTTTTCATCTTAAAAGATCAACCTGATAAGTGGAGAGACCCAATATACATATATATATATATATATATATATATATATATATCCTCATAAGTTGGTTTTGGTGTTTGCATTTTAATGATGTGAGACTCATGTTTCTTTTACTCTTTACACTAATTATGGTGATGTTCTTATGATTATGGTTTCTAACTACTAACTATTATAACTCATAATGCACAATTAGTAATTTATTATGTTCACAATACAAAATTAACAGATAATATTTCAATTAAAGTTAAAAAAAAAAGTTTAGACCTTTCCAAATAGCCCCATAATTACATCGAATTAGTTGGTTAGTAATTTAATATTTAAATAAATCAAATAAGTACCCTATGCTTTAAAATACATGTTTTTGGAGTATCCAAAAGCCATTTTTCTTCTGTCCTCGTAATCTAAAAGAACTAAAAAATTTAAATTTCAAGAAACATAAAATCCAAAAGAGGAGTTCCCTTTTTTCCCTTGATTTTTTTAATATTTAGAATTTTATACATTAGAATAAATTATCCGGCCTTTATCAATTCAAAAGGAAATTAATGGCATCGTAAGAATAAAAAACTAGTGCGTAGCACTCAAAGGGATACACACACACACACACTATTAATCCAAAAAAAAAAAAAAACAGTTAGTATCTCGCTCTAATTTTTTCACTTTAAATAAGTAAGGGTAGTCACTTTACAAAAGTTAAAACTTTGGTACTTCTACCAATGAGACACGTTATTTTTTTAACCATTTTAATCATGGATGGTCACATGACAACTGTTCCCTCAATCTAAATGAAGTAGACTAAAAAAAATTAACTCCTTGTTTTAACCCTAACTTTCACATTCTTCTTTATTCACACCCCATGCATTACCATTACCCTCCTACTGTTTTTTTTTTTTTTTTTTTTTACTAATGACTCATCTGACCCACTTGTGGTTAGAATCATAAAAAATCCACGTTTCATTAATGAAAGTCTCAAAGTTGTAACTCATGATAAGATTGTGGAGCATTTTGCGCCGTTTTGAATTACAGGTAACGAAATAAGACATTCTTTATTCATGGGGGTTAAATTTGAAATTATCATATGAAGAGGACAGCATAGTCTTTTTCTTTTTTTTTAAGGACGATGTTGTCTTTTTAAGTGATCAGATCATAAATTAACTAGTAAATTGATGCCGGGTAATTAGCATTTAATTGAGAGAAGATGGGAAAAGAGTTATGGCATTGTCAATTGATAGATAGATAAGATAATGAATAGATGGATCAGCCATTCAGATCACCGCTGACTAATTTCCAACCAACCAATCAAACCAACATAACGCACTCTTGAGCCGCGGCAAAAGCAGAAGATGACACGTTTAGCAATCTAATTGATCAAAAGATCAACCAGAATGGTTTCAACTACTACTTTAGATATAAACGGTATAAAATTTTAACGTTTTAAAATAAAAAAAATTACTATAATATAAAATTTTTATATATTATAATAAAAATAATTTTAAATAATATATTTTATCGGTGTATCAAACACTTTTTTTTTTTTTTTGGGTTAAAACTTTTTTCTAATATGGCAAAACGATGATTGGGGGCTCTGCATTTAGCGGAAAGTTTCAAAGAATTTGACTACTCATTGCTTGGATACCCTTTCAACAGGCAAATGTCAAATCCATTAGATCTTTTTAAAGTTTCTCTCTCCGAGAATTTTTCCCTTTTTTTTTGGTGTGAAATCCAAGAAATCCTACTTCTGCAATGTGATCTCCAAAGTCCAAAGAAAAGCTTTTTATTAAACTGATTGGAAGATAATTAAGGAGGCTTCTTTCATGGGGGGTTCTTCTAATAATGTCGGAATAGCCCTTTTTCGAAGGGTCTTTCAAATTTTATGTTCACCTTCTTAGAAAAAATAAAATTAAATAAAATGATAACCATGCATGGTTAGTGACATCTTTTCATGGTTTTTACTTTGTTTTTTTCTATTCAATAATGCCAAGATTTGCACCTTTTTCTCTAATTTTGGGGTAAAAGATCTTTCTTGTGCTAATAGCTAGCTCTTGCGTGCAAAATTCAAATTTTAGTCTGCCTCTTTCGGCTAATGATAGTTGGAAGACAATTTTTTTTAATGTATTTTTAATTAGAAGGGAAAGATTTAAACTTTATACCTTACAATAAAGTCTAATGTCTAGGCTACATAACTCATCATCAAATATTAACGATTTTTTTTGTTTTGTTCCTAGAGTAAATTGTTTTGTTAGTCTATAAATTTTTTAAAAAATGATTCATTGGGTTTTATTCTTTTTTTTTTTTTTTCAACTCAACTCATCCCAAACTCATAAAAAGGTGAAAAAGGGCTAAAATGTCTAAAATACGTTAATTTTCTTCTGTTTTTTTTATTATTTGTCGGTCACGTGATTGAATTTTGGAGGCATTCTAGTAAAATAATAATTTTTTCTACATCTTAAGTAAAGAATTAAACTAAAATAAATTAAAAGAAAAAAATTAACGAAAACAAACAATGAAACACAAACGACGCCCATCGGCCAGGCCACCCAAACCCAAACGACAACCCCTCCTCCAGCGACACCTCCTCCGCCTTCATCTTCTTTTCCCGGATCTGAAAAAATTCACCATCGATTATGGAGAAAGAGATGAATTACCATCTACGCGTCATCGGCGGCCCAAGAGCGTAGCCTTCAGAAGACCCAATTGTCTTTTTCGCCGTAGCCGCCATCCGCTGTCGCCGTCGTGGTTGGCGGTGAGGTTTTGCAAATCGGCTCTGTCGACCTACCCCCTTCCCAAACTTCTGCAAACCGACCCACTCAGGCGACCACCCCTCTGTTGTCTCTCTCTCCCTCTCTCCACCATCTCCTCCTCCTCCTCCTCCTTTTTCTTCTTCTTCTTCTCTGACTCGCCCAACACATTGTCTCCGATCTGCTCAAAGGGTCAAAAAAATCCAAATTCAACCACAAAACAACATACAGACTCTGAATTGGATTTCCGACCAAAGTTCCAAACACAGCAAAGCAAAACCCTGTGTTTGCAGGACTGGATACGAAAGTTGACATCATTTTGTCAGTAATATCTTTTTATGCTTAATTTTGGCTGTTAAGTCTTTTCTATTACACATATTGCATTACCAAATTTCAACAAAGGGCACTGCTCTTTAGATGTAAATTTCAAAGTTTAATTTTTGTTCTTCTCTCAGTAGGTTTATGTTCCTCTCCATAAACGCTGCTCTTGAACAGTTCAAATTGGCCCATAATTCTAGTTGGCATGTTGCTTTATCTTAATTACGTCTTTCTTTTGGGATATAAAAATAAAAATTTTATGCATTTATGTTGTATATTATTCTGAGAATCTGAACGGAAATGAACGTGGAAATCAGGATCGCCATGTGCAAGAATCTAGTTTAACTAGAACTTGATGAAAGTAAAGCAAGAATTTTTCTGTTTGGAGATAACTTGAGGAAAAAGCTAGTGGGAATTTGAGTTTACCATTTTTTGTTGTGTTTTCTGTCATGGTTGAGAGAAAGTTTTTCATTGTAATCAGTGGGGGGGCTCAAGTGGTCTGGGTTTGGTGAGGGAGAGGTCACGACGGAGGATTGGGGGAGCTCCGGTGGTCTAGGTTCAGCTAGGGTGGCGGGCTCGGTGGATCTGAACTCAACGGAGGATTTGGGTTCAATGAGGTGAGGGATTTGGCTGGCCGGAGTTGGGAGGGAGGAAGTATCCGGATGTTTTTTCGGCTAAATGTAGTTGATTTAAAGTGGGGTATTTTGGTCTTTTTAAGTAAATGATGATCATGTGTTAGTCACGTGATTGAAGGAAAATTACCCGGCCTTTAAGTAAGCCCTTTAGCACCTTTTTTTTCAAGTTTAAGATCAATTGAGTTAAAAAAATACCAACAAGTAACCTTTTAAATAATTCAAAAACTAGCTGAGGAATATACTGTTGTTCTTAAATATATCCTTCTAAATAATAATTGTTCAAACTCATGCATTACATTTATATATATAAATACATATATATATATATAAAGTACAATTGATATCTATAATATAATTGATATCTTTTGTTTAGAAATATGTAGTAGCAATTTTATAACCTTATAGTATTATAACCTTATTATTAATAAAATAATAAAAATTAGTCTAAAAAATATACTATATATTAAATTAGGGTATATAATTTTAGGGTATATAATTTTGAAAGTAGCAGGTTACAAAAAGGCACGCATATGGCTATGACCGGCATTAGTTTTATACTAGTAGCAAAAATTTCACGCAAAAAGTAAGATTTTCACGTATAGAAAATGCCAGAAGAAGATCATTGACTTGAACTGGTCCTCACGACCCAAAAAAAAAAAAAAAAAAAGGAAAAAAAGATACCTGATCTGGTCCATTTTCAATCGTTTACAGGTGCACATGTATCTATCGCCCGACAACAAAATTATCTAGTCTAAGTCGGAAAACTTTCCTTTTATTGTTTTAATATTATTGCATTACGTTAATGATAAGATATATATATATATATACATAAATATATATTTGTGTATGTATGTGTGTGTACTTATGGCGATTGGCACATATGTTAGCATATTTTACGTGGTGGCTTTGGCAACCATATGTCGTGCTTTTTGGATCATTTTCAATTATTCAAACTCCTTCTTACTTATTTAGTTATCTGTTTCCATCATATGTACACATAATATATATATATATATAGCTTGAATAATTGAATATGGTCATTAAAAAAAAAAATTGAATATGGTAAGAGGGTATAGGAGAGGCATGATCAATATCTCCTTTAAACAATAGAGGCAGAACGTGACGTGTAGCAGAAAATTAACCATATTGGGTCCTTACCCCCTCCAGCACCGCTATTGGTTAGTTTTTATGTCCACCTAATTATCATTTCAACATGTATGCAATTGTTCTCTCGTGAAGCCTGCATGCACTAGATAAATGATATATGTAATATAAATGTACATACATATACATAACACAAATATACATGATTCATATATATTATAATACAAACAAACACACACAAATATACATGATGCATGAATTTATGTGTTTGTAACATAGTACATACATCCATTGAAACTAGGGAGAAATTTATTCTATATATATATATATATATAACATAGTTATAGAAATTCAAATAATTAAGGAGTTTCAATATAAAAATCAAGTAGAGTACAATAAGCGATGAAGAATAATTCGTGTTAGTAGCAATCATAGAAATGAACATACACATTTAGCGATAATATTTCTTTGTTGGCTGCAAACCAATCGATTTTCTTCTACTTTGGTTACGTTAGTTTGTTAACGAGTACAATTGGAGATGCTTGATAACATGAATAAACAAATAAATGTATAAATGAGTTGGTAGAGTACCCTTTGACGTTGAACAGAGATTTGAGTTTGAATTTCTAGAATAATGTTATGAGGTGGTATCCAACACCACTAATCATTTTTATTTAAGAATTACAATGCAAATATTAATTTAAATCTAAAATTCATTCTCACCTTATCTTTGTTGAGCCATGACTTTGATTTTGTTGAACGAGAAGGGGGACGTTGAACAGTTATATGTTCCAAGAATTTTAAGATAGTTATAAAAAGCGACGGGGGCAAAGGTGAAAACGGATGCAAATATAAAAAAGAGTCAGTTCGTGTGGGGACTAATAATGCATGCTTTTAAACTATTAAATACGTCAAAATTATTTTTTCTTATATATTTAGTAATTGAAAGACAAATAGTTGTTAGCGCAGTCAATTCTTCTATTTCCTTGGACGACACTGGTCTGATTATAGAGGATATTGAGTTAAGCTTTTGGTGTTTTTTCTTGCAGTCATATATCCCGAACAGGGAACAGAGCTGCACGCCTGCTAGCTAACTGGGCGTTCGGTTTAGATTTTGATTTCGTTGCTGTTGATGTAATGCCCTCATGTTTGGGTGATTCTATCTTAACTGATATGGTTAAGGAATAAAATTTTCGTTCCTTTCCTTCAAAAAAAATAATAAAAAAAAAAGATAACTATCAATAGGTTACAATTTTTAAAAGGACTAATGTCACAAATAGCCCCTGAGGTTTACCTCTAGTTTCATTTTAATTTCTAACATTTCAAAAGTTCTGTTTTGATCTCTAATCTTTTAGGTTGTTTCAGATTTGATCATTTCGTCAGTTTGATGTTAAATATTCAACAAAATATTCTTAAAATGTTCCATTTTGGTATCTAATCAATTGCTTTGTTTCACTTTTGGTCTCTCTATAATAATTAAGAGTTATTAGGGTCTAAAATTTAAAAAATCCAAAGTAAAAAATTAAATACAATAATTTTGATGCTTGTAATTAAAAAAACAATTTTATCATAGTGTAAGTAAGATGAATTTTAATTTGGGAACTTCTATGACTAGACCCACAAAGATAGTCTTATTGATAAGAATCGTTTTCTTAGTCGTTAGATGACAAGTCAGTGATCCAAAATCACAAGGAAAAATAAACACACATATAGATGATTATAGCCGTTTTTAAATTTAATAATTACAAAAATGAAAAAAAACACAAAAAAAAAAAATTTAAAGAAGCCATCGATAGCCTTGGGGGGGCAGCCTCTAAGTAACAGATCCACCTAGACCGTCATCATCACTCAGGGAATTATGCCGGAAACGCACCTCATGGGCCATGGTTGTATTTTGCAATCACTATAGCAACGAAAGGAGGAGAAGGAGGAGGTCATGATTTGCATCATTCGTGACCCAAGCGGCGAGATCTGGATCTGCCTCAATGGTGGTGGTTTTGCAATGGGGTCGCAACAGACCTATGGTGGTGGCAACGGTGTCATGACTCCTTTTCCCACCCATTGCAATCCGTGATTTCATCGCGACAGAGATCGCTCAATTGATGAAGTTGTAGGGTCCTAAGCAACAATTTGCATAGGTGGCCCTTCGAGAAGTCGCGATCCACGGTGATCGAGATGGAAACGTACGATCCATCGCAATAGGGACATGGCCGACGGTGCTTCACCATGGCTGTTCGCGATCTACTACCAACGTAATGGGGCTGCCATGGAAGGTGGGAAACCTTTGCTAGTGATCTCCACAGATGATGAGGGGTTGCTAGCAAACCATGGCACGACCTCTATCGATATCTGGCATCGTTGAGGGCGATCCCCACCTACCCAGAGGTCGTTGGCAACCATGGCATCTTCTTCGTTCTCAGTTTTTTTGAGTAGCTTTACATTTTTCTTTTTAAATTTTTTTAGTTTTTTTGAACCTATTGAACTAATGATGAGCTCGTTTGTTTTTCACCATTGGATACAAATTTGATGGACCAAAAAATGGTCCTATTGACAAGAACCTTTAAAAGGTTCTTCTCATAGCGTCCCCTTTTAATTTAGAAGAAGAGTAGTTGAATTTTTGATACTAGTATTAATTAAAAGATAAGGGACTAAATATAAAACAAAATAATAGATTGAAGACTAAAAATAAAACAAAGTAATAAATTAGGGACCAAATAAGATATTTTATAAAATATTTTACATCATATTGATAAAGGGACTAAATCTGAAATAAACCCAAAAATAGAAACCAAAATGAGATTTTTAGGGGTCTTTTGGTATTGTTTTAAAAATATATAAAAATATTTTTATTTTAAAAAATAAAAATTTTTAGAGAATTATACTAAGAATGTTTTAAAATTTTTATCTTGAAAAACATACAAAAATATTTTTAAAAATTTTAAGAACTAAAACCAACAAGACTTTAAAATTTTAAAAATTAAAATAGGACTGAGCTTAAACTTAAAAAACCATTCATACGATCAATCCTTTTTAAAAGAAGAGTGTATACTGTAGAGATACATTCTCTCCAAATATATTTTATCCTTTTATATTTCGTGTTAATTTTTGTTTTTTATTTTTTAATTTTTAAAGAGAAACCTAAGGTGGGGCAAGCAATGACGTGGAGCAATCAAATGGACGAAAAGTGGGTCCCACGAGGAGCCTAGGTTGGCGGCCATTGGGTGGGGGCTTTGCTTGTGAGGTTAAGGAGAGACAGCTCCCCTCACCACCAATCATTACTACGGCCTTTTTCTTTCTCTGTCTCTCTGTATTGAATATTAAATAAATAATAATAAAAAATTTATTCAAGGAAAACTGAATCGAATTTGTATCCATATCGGATTCTCTATCTCTGCAGGTGTGGGGTCCACTGGTAATGGCAATAATTAAGGGAGTGATTGAGAGTTGAATGCTCTGCCTGACCTGCCCACCTGCCTCTGCTGCTACTGCTCCTGTCTCTATCTCTCCCAGTTTTCCGACTTTGCTTCGTTTTGGAGCTGGACAAAGCTTGCTTTTTTCTTTTTTGCCCTTTTGATCTAGGGTGCTTCATCTTCAATACTCGTCGTTTATGAAAAGAGTTTTATGTCATCTGTTAAACTGATAAAAAAAATTAATGCCATGCTTAAAGCAACCATTTCTTATTATTGGGAAAAATGATGGTTCCTACTCTAGAAGTTTCTTTGAATTTATATTAAAAGTTATATTTTTTTTCCTAGTGATGGGACAAGGTTTTTTTGACTGTTTATTAAAATTTATAAGATGTTTAACAAAACAGTTTAAACCTATGAGTTTAAATAGTCTATAGTATAAAGCGTTCACATATTATAATGTTTGAACTCATTTTTTGAGCTCAAACACATTTGCCAAACATTTATAGTTAAATTTATGGGCATTTACTTTAAAATAATGCACTATACAAAATGAATAATGCTCTCATTTACAAATCCTACCTTAAAATTTGATTGTTAAAAAACTAGTTATAATAATTTTCTTTTTTCTTTTTGGCCAAATCTTAGCTAGATCTTTTAGCAGGACCACCTCGCTAGTTAACCTTAAAAATTATAGTACGCTTAAGAGTAATACTACATTGCATGTCAATAAAATATGAATACACATACAGCTCATTAACTGTTAAATTAACTTCTAGGGTGGCATGGTGGTTAAAATTATTGGTTTAAACTGTAAATACTATAGTATATAAAAGCTTTATACTGTAGTAACTTTTTTGCTTTTACTGCAGTATGTGAGAGCCTGTTCCTAATTAAAAAGTTAATTAGATCTAACTAATGCCAAGCAGGCTATCGTCTCACCTCTCACAGTGTGAAGGGTATACACTAAAAACTTAGACAGATTATTAACACCAATGTTCCTAAACTTTGGGCCTCCTCCACTTTGCTCTCTAAATTTAAAAAATCACTATGTTGTCTCCTCAATTTTCAAAACTTCTTATTTTGTACCTTCCATCCCTTTTCTATAAAAATAAACGGAATTGCTCTTGTGACTTGCACATGGGTCATTTTAAGGGTAAAAACGAGAATTTGGGATTGCAACTTTTTTTTAACTACCATTAAATTTATGGATTTTTTAAAAAAATTAAAAAATCTAGAACAAACTATCAAAATTTAAAAAAGATATCAAGTTTCATGTGTTTTAGATGTTAAATTATTTTTAATTTTTTCAAGAATTTTTTAAAGAAATTAATCCATGTTAATTAAGCATATCTTTATCTTTTCTTCTTATTTTTTCATTCACGAACTGTGTCAAGAAATGAAATCGAGATTGGTTTTTTAATCTAAAAATATTTATAGTTTTTAAAAACAGAAGAGTAAATTGATAAAATTTCATGATTAATTTTTCTCAATTTGATAATAATGTGAAAGAGAATTATATAACATGTGCATGAAAAGAATATCTTACTGGTAGGACACAGTTTTAAACTGTCAAAATAATTTCTTTAAATTATCATATTCTTTTCCAATATGATATTAATTATAATGTTTTTTCTTTGAACTAGCTCATGTGGTCTAACAGTAATTTTATTATCAACTTCGTTGTAAGGTGTAAAGTTTGAATCTTTCAATCCCCAAATTATAATGTTAAATGACAATTTAATATTATTATAAATCTAGCAAATGAGTTTTATTATTTTTTTAACACATACTTTTTTGATTAAATTGCCACGTTATTCCCTAACCTTTCATGAGAGTACGATTTTAGTTCCCAATCTCTTATTCTTGATTTATCAGTTCCAATTTTTTATTTTAGTTGTTGAAGGACCAATTTAACGGTTTAACTATTAATTCTGAAAACCAGTTTGTCACATTTTTTTAAATAAATTTAGGGACTAGTTTGTCGCCCTTTTGATAAATTTGGAGACCAGTTTGCATATTTTTTCATCTAAAATTAACTCTTTGACCGTTAAATTGGTCTTTTAACAACTAAAATCAAAGATTGGAGACTAATAAATTAAAAATAAAAGGTTGGGGACCAAATGTTCACTTTCGTGAAAGCTTGGTGATTACTAGAGCAATTTACCTTTTTTTCAATCTCATCCTACTGTTACATGCCTTAGAGTATGCTTGGTAGAGGGAGAGATAAACGTAGAGAGAAAGAGGTAAAGGATAGCCCTAATCTGTTGTTTATTTTGGGGAGAGGAAGAAGGAGAAGAAAGGCGAAGAGACTCTTTTCACTTTCCATCTCTCCTAGCAAACAACAAAAAGGATCATCATAATCCTCTCCCTTCCTCCAACTCTCTCCATCTTTCCTCCTCTTTATCCCTTACCAAACAGAGCCTTAATTGGTTAGAGTACTTTGTTTTTCTTTTTTGTCCTAAAAGGACTAATTTCACTTTTGGCCCTTGGAACTACACATCTTGTCCTATTTTGGGCTTCTAACTTTAAAACATGAAAAATTACCCCCGTGAATTATACAACTTGTCTAATGTTGACCATTCTATTACTAAATTCATTTAATATTGACGAATTAAAGCATAAGATTTGTCACCTGATTGTTAATAAAGGGCATTTTAGACAAACCTTATCTACAAGTAATTTGGTGCTTTAATCATTGTTGGGGATGTTCTTGGAGTATGCTGCTCAACAACTCCCTTATGTTCTAGGTGGTTGAGCCTATCGTTCTTGTGGTGACTAGAAGCTTGTGCCGACTAGGTCTTGATGTATCGCCCAAAATGTTTCTTTTAAAGAATATATATTTTAATGTTTTACAAGGTAAGTTTAAAAGAATATATCACCCAAGATGTTTCTTTAAACAAGGTCGTTTGTAGTGCCATAAGGGAGGTCATATCCATAGGGCGGTGAAATTTACAAATGGCAAAGTTGCTAAATTTTAATGTTTTACAAGGTAAGTGAGTTAAACAAAATAAAGTTTAAAAGAACATATTTTTTTGTGATTTCAAATTTTAAGGTTTAAAACATATAATTAAAAATAGTGAAGTATTGAGAGTCATTTATATGTTTGTTACTAGTATGGATTTTGATTCTAATTAAATTTCTAAAGTATTTGGTTGATTAAACCTTTTCCTGTTAAAACATGCATGTTGTTTTTACAAAATATCTAAAAGCGACAATATTTTAAGCAATAATACAGTAGGAGACATTTAATAAAAACATTAAAAGCACCAAATTGTGATAAATAAAGCTATTGTCACTACAGAGTTAATTATCAAAACTATAAGATGGAAAATATGAAATTAATCAAAATTAATTTTAGTAGAATAATATTTACGCTAAAATTAATCAAAATATGAAATTAATCAAAATTAATTTTAGTAGAATAATATTTACGCTAAAACCCATAAAACTTTATTTTATGAAATACTTGAGAGCAACAATATACCTACCTTCGGCAATACTGCAGTAACAAACATTCTATAAAATAATAATGTTAATATTATTGTTGAAGTTAATTAATACATAAAGAAAGCACAGCTGAATTTATATAAAGATTGACAGCACAACAATATTGATTAAGGATAGAAGAAAATATTATTTCTACTAAAATATTAATATTACAACAGTATCAGAGAATCAAAATCTACACCAAAAATTGTACATATAAATTCATCTCTTGCTTCACTACATTGCTCTAACCTAACTTACACAACATTTCCACAAGTTCTACTAAGAAAATATGGAAATAACGTGCAAAGATAACCCTCTTTTTTCTCTCAATTCTCTGTTGTCGCAATGGATGCTCAAGCTCCTTTTTATAGGCAATAATGGAAGTGTGAGATATTGTAGCAATGGAGACTTTGTTTGGGGAAAGTGTGAGATATTGGCTACTTAAGGTATCGAAACATCATGATCTGGGCCTTTAGCTAGGACTGTGTGTTGTTGGGTTTGAACTAAAGGGAACCATCAAATGAAGTCAATGGACAGTTGATATTAGAGAGCTGACCCAGTCTATGTGGAATGGCTACACATGATTTGGAGCACTTCAGAGATAAGAAGGGCCCACAGCTGACACATGTTGACGCGTGCAATGACGCCCTAACACTTGGTATGGAACTAATGGTCTAGATCATTTTGGCAGCGCATTCGACAGTCTAAGTGGCGCCACGTGTCCTCCTATTTTAAATTCAAATTTCTTTTATTTTCTTGAGCATGTATTATTCAATTTTGCTTGTTTTGGTGTCTTTTTGCTCTATTTTTACACAAGATTTCAAATCTACAAATAAGTAATTAAAAAAATTATTATTTTACAAACATAATTAAAAAATTTATTATTTTACAAACACAATTTTTAATAATATATTAAAAATATTTATTTTACGCAAAACACACTAAAAATAAAAATAACCTTTTAAAGTTAATGGATCTACATGGTTTCACACAAATATATTTTTTAACACTCAAAAATATTTTTAGATTTTACTAAAAACATATAAGAATATATTTACAAACTAAAAACATATTTTACAATATATTAAGACTAAAAATAAAATTACAACACATTATTTTTATGGTTTTAATTAATTTCAAACTAAACAAATATTATATACACAAAAACAATTCTAAAAATTACTAAAAATATACTTAAATAAAAATGTAATGCCATTCAGTGGGGGTTAACCGTTTCTAATAAATAAAATAAAGATTAAAAATAAAAATAAAACTTCACAACAAATATGCCTGGGACTTAAATGTAAAATCTCAAAACAAAATAAAAATATAAACAACAATTAAACCACAGTTTAATGTAACATATTTAATTATAATAAGGTAAAACTGTCAGCATCATCATTCTAACCCTCAGTATATCTTATTACAGTCACAAAAAGTAACAAACGATGCTTACATTTTCATGAAGAACATTCTCAACAAATGATGCAATTCCATCGTAATGCTGCTACATCGCTTCTTCAACTATGAATATTGTTACCACCTCACACAGTGTAAGTCTTGAAAAGATAAAAAAATAAAGGAATGAGCGATCACATGCTCAGTAAAGAAAACCATTGCTTACCTTTAGGTTTTATCATTGCCATATTAAAACTTGCATGGTAAGTGTTCATCATTAATCTAGATTATGAGATTTATTATGATCATATTCCGCGGATACCATAGTTAATCATTACCGAGTTTTATACACATACATATATACAAATACTAAATTCATCATTATTCCTAGGTATCCAAGTTCAATAGAGTATCACTCAACTCTTCGAATCCCAAATGGGCACGCTTGACCACCTTCAAAACATTCCAAGGGTGTTCCGATGAGGGGATATCAAATCCTAGATCCTCACCAAGTTGATTCCTGTACAGTGCGTTCTGGGACTTTCGAACCAAGAGAGCGTCATCCCCTCCCTCCTATTTTACCTTTTAGGGTATTCGTGCCTAAGAACGTAACCGCTGCCCTCTTCACGTCTCACAATTTCTCTATATTCAATCATTATTTATAGAATCAGTTTTCCTAACCATGCTTCTCAATTTATAACAACATGTGTCAATTCATTATGTTCCTCGCCATACAATACAGGATGAGTTCATGTCATAATTTCATATATGATACTCATATAATAGCAGTTCAACATAGATATATATATCTTGCGGTAAAACAATCAATTTCAATTCTAAAAAAACCTCACAAAAGATGAGTAATAGAATCTCTACCTTTTTGCAAATTACCCTGCTGATAACTCCCAGCTCATAATAACAAGCTCACTACGTAAGCTCCAAGTATATCGTCATCCTACGACGTATAAAATAACCATACTCTAACTAAAATTCCTAATCCCTAATCATACCAATTTATCATCTATTCTTATTAGTGTGCCATAATCATTTATATGAAATCCTTGGAATATTTTGTAACACAAAATGATGAAAACATATGAATTTGAATTATCTGATAGGCTTGTTGATTAAGCTCCGCCTCTTGCCCGAGGCAAAATCTAGAAAACTCTAGTTTTCTATTTTTAAAGATTTTGAGCTTCAAAGCTCATCTGACCTATTTTAACAAATCCTAGAACATGAAAAATACACAGAAACCATAGATTATCATGCCAATAAAACACGTAAATTCTTTTCCTCAAATTTTTATGCATAAATCATGTTTAAAAATTCTCAAACATTGACTTTATAGAACTTTAAAAAAACATGATCTAAATAGGAAATTGTTCAAACTCAAAACAAACACAATTCAACTTGCATGTATATAAAAGCATAAGCCCAGATCATAAAATGAAAAACAATTACATAATCTAAACATAGTAAGTTGGAATAAAGGGAAAGTAGAGAAGAATTTAGGTTTTTGGTTAGAAACTCTACGTTTTTTTCTTGAGAAATTGTTATTAGGCTTGACTCTTTGCTTGAGAAAGGAGATCCTAAGTTGAGTTGAAACTTTTTGATCAAATTGAGAAGGTGAAGGAGAGAGACAAAATAAAAAGTGGGAGAGAAAGGATGAATGATATGAAATGTGAGGAAAAATGAGTTGTCCGAAATATTTTAAGAGTTGGTGGCTTTAGGCATATGAGTGAATAGTCTTTTTGGGAGACTCAAAAAAAGAAAGAAAAGAAAAGGGATAAGGCCTTTGTGGGGAACCAAGGCATGTGACTTGTTTGATTCAAGTCTTATCTTTTTTTTATTTGTTTATTTATTTTCTTTTTAATCATTACATGAGAAAGACAATAAAAGAGGGTCTACTATGGCATTTTAGTAAATATACTAAATAAGTATAGGAAATTTTAAAAAATTCTAAAAGTAAGTAGAAATAAATATTGTGAAATAGATTTTAAATGAAACAAAATTTTAATTGGCACACTAATAATTAATTTAATTACCATAATATCCGTTAGAAAAATAACGGGTGTCACAACTCTACCCTTTTAAAGAAATTTCTTCCTCGAAATTTCAAATATAACTATACTAGTAAAAATCACAATTATGTAATGATTTCGCTTTCGACTCTACACCCTCTGTGTTATTTTATATCCAAATATGGGTCACCATGTTTCTATTCATTGGCTTGGGACATCAATTATACTCTAAATATCAAATCCCTTAACAAGAGTATTTCTAACAGGTTCCAACTTATAACGCTGTATAATGGTTTAGGAATCTGATCAAAAAAGCACACATACTGATCATACCAATTTTCAGTCTTTCACTATCCAGGGATTGTGATTTACAATTACACTAAGGAGATTGCCAAAGAAATTCTATATACTTCATCTTTAGGTTCCTTTTCCTTTCTGAATAAGAAAAAGTCAGATAGTTGATTTCATATTTTAACTAATAAACTAAAACATAATTATGAAACATATAACACAAACACTTTTATTCAAAACCATATATTAAACTCATTTATAGAGATATTAGACGGAATCTCATAATTGCAAACAAACTCGACAGATTCTTCATGAAACAACTATCCTCATGACACAAGCGTTCAACCCAAATAATATACTCATTTTTCCTATGAAAAATCTCCACAATTGACTTTGGTACTTTCACATAACATTAACAGAATGCTACACATTATAAACATGATACAGATACGTTTCGAGAGTACAAGGCACTCCGTATATCCAACTATCCATATCATGCATGCTTAGAGAATACAAAAGCATCAATAAACAAAAGATCGGACCTTAAGTAGGATGCGTTTTGAGAGCATCAAGTACTCTGTATCCAACCATTTTGGCATTAGGCTCAATGAATCTAAAAGTATTAACAACAACATACCATAAAAAATACAAAATGCAAGGTAAACGATTATTTGTGACACACGAAATACAGACACACATGCCTACATGCCATAGATAAAACCAAAAGATTACGGATGGAGATTCAAATCAAATGGCCGCTTTTGGCTTTCCTTCTCCCATTTAAGCTTGGACGTTACAGTGTTAGACTTTGGATAAATGATTTGCATCTTATCTAACAATTCCTTAGTAGTTGAAGTAGCAACAACGATTTGTCTCCCCGATTCTACAATAAAGTTTTCCTCTGCATCGTAATCTAAAAAATTCAAAAGACCATCATAAAAACCATTTACATTTAAAATTCCCAAGGGTTTGGAATGAAAGCCCAATAAATGCCTACTAGCAACCACGAATATTTCCTCAAGGATACTTAGACCACCACGTAATGCGATAAAAGCATTAGAATTATTAATCATGACTTTATGATGTTTAGGGGTATCCAAAACTCTTTTCTCCCTACCTATTGTTTTTCCACAAAGGTTACCCTCAACCAAGAGTCGAGGAATAATTCCCAGGACTTCAACACCGCCAGATTTAGCCGCTACTGCCATATTTCTCATCAATCCTAAACTACCACACCCGTAAGTCAAGTTAATTTTCCTGCATGCTAAGGCTTGTCCTAAGTGTTTACAGCTTCTAGATAAACTTTATCTTTTCTAGGAGTAGAACCACAAAAGACACAGACATTGTTTATTTTCCTAGTTGACTGAGAGGTGGACATATTTGATTTATATGATTAGTTGCTTGTGTCTACTCCGTTTAGACTCAAGGTTCTACTTGCAATTTAAGGATGAGGAATACGTAAAAGGACTAAAAAGACAGATGAGTAGGTAACAAAAAGATAATCCAAAGATTTAAATAAAATATTGTACATGTAAGAAAGTAAGAAAAAGTGATTAATAGTTTATGAAAAGTCTGATATTCTTTTTGAAAACAATTTTAGACACGTATTGTATAACTTTAGACAAATGTATACCAAATCTAGAAAATCAATAGAAACGACAAACTACTGTAGAAATTTTGAAATTTAAGACACAAATATCAAAATATCTGGATAATTTTCAAAAATTCAAACATGTTACAGTATCGCATGCGATGTTTCTGACAGGATAATATATTTTATTATATATATTTATATTAAAGAAAGCCATAAATTAAATAAAATACTAACACTTGTTGTATCGATCTAATAATCACAATTATTTCGAACACAAAGACAAATATTGTGAGTAAAAGAAAGACACAAATTATTAAACATTAACTAAAACGATTTTAACAAGCAAAAACTAAACAACTTTTATAGAGCAATGACTTATTCCCCATCCAGTTTTCTTATGGCTTGGCAAACAGGATCTAGAAATACCATATTCCTGAGGTGTTGTCTTTCAGCATGGAATTTTGGCCAGAGTTTAAACATAGCTCCTTGAACTTATCCACTAGAGTGACCATAAAGAGGAGGATGGATACAATCCAAGTTCTCCTTTGAAAGTCCATTACTGCAAAACCTTATTTCATCCTCTCTATTTGTAGACATATAACCAGGTGAATTATGTTTATGATTACAATTTTGTCTTCCATATTTGTTATAAGTTACCGCGATAGCACGAGCTCTTCTTTTCATCGCACTACGACTGGTACCCATTCTTGGTAAACCGACATCTTGACTGAAGTCACTAGGACTGATCTTTTCCTCTATCAACATTCTCACATCATAAGGGATGCCAAAACACATAAGAATCCACAACCGAGTGATCCTAGCCTTGTATTTCTTTCTGAGAATCTTTTCGGAGAGTGATGGGAAATACTTTCTTAGGTGTTGATACTTTGGGTCCATAATGAGATGAAAGAAGAGTAAATAGAAAGGAAAAATTGAGACAGTAAGTAGCAGAATTCTAGAATTCCTTCTTCTTTTAGAGAGAAAGAAGAAGATTTGCGATTTAGAGAAAGAGTAACAAATTAAGAGAGAGAGAGTGAGCTTAAAGAAATAAGCTCATATGCACAGTAGACGTATATGTAAACAATCATTAAACCACTGTAGATGACATGTATAGAGGCCATGTGGGAGAGACACTGTAATTCAAACTAATTCAGGATTTGGACTAGGCCCAAATGTTCTAAGTTGAAATGGGCTGAGTTGTTTCGGACCTTAACACATTTGGAACGAGTTAAATAATAAGCATGAAATTGAAACTCAACTCATACAAATCTTAAGCCCAATTTAAAGACTTCTTAAAATACAATTTACCAAAATAAATGATAAAAACCAATTTAATAAAAATCATAAGTTCCCTTGAATGTTAACCAAATCATTTCATAACAACAAAATCCTCTTGTAACTTAAATAATTTGTTTTAATCAAAATATTATTGAACAATACAAACACTCCAATCTTATCCTCACTACTCAGTATCCGTTAATATAGATCTATCATTAATACTACAAGGAGTTTTGAATGTAACTAGTCTTAAAATTAATATATTTTCTGTCTTCCAGCATAGACCACATCAAAGAGCAAAGACCATTAATGTTATTACTTAATGACATCCACTATCCTCACAATCCCGCTTACACAATCTTTAATTTTCGTATATAACAAAACCTCAAGTGACCAAGAGATTCACATTTAAGCATCTAAAGATTAAACCTTTCATTATAAAGATCCAAAATCATCACTGCTACCCTAAATATTATGATTTACTTAATGAAACTTCTTTTGGTCATTTTCACACTATATTTATCCATAAAGATTATTGACTCCACTTAAACACAATGTACGCAATAAAATATTCCAACCTTGAAATTTAAGTATTCTTTGTCTTTACACAATCTCAATAGACCAAAAGACTAGCATTTATCCCTCTCAAGATTCAATACCATGAATTCCTAACTTATCTCATATTGCTCAAGTAAATGAAACCTCTAAGAAAATTTACCGAGACTTAAGCACTCTGTCAAGTACGCACATAATCACTACATAGGTTTAAATCAATTATGAAGAATTTAACACATCTATGCCAAACTTTGAAATTAACAACTCAAATCTCATATTTCTCATTATTTTTCACAAGATAAAAGGCCCTTAGATCCTCATATCGATACAAATTTCTCATCATTCCATACGAATTAGAAATGCTTATAGATCCTAGCATTATACGAATCTCTCATAAGCATTCTATACATAAAGCCATTCCTTATAATTATTATTCCTACATAACTATTAATACTTTTATTCTATATAATCATCGCAGTCACATAACTGTTAATATTTCCATTTTAGGGCCTTTCTATGTTACATCCTCCTGGACTGTATAAATCAACCTGAAGGTTCATTTTGATAATGACATTGAAAATATAACGTCAAAACCATCCCAAAAATAGATTTTTAAAGTGGTGCCATGCTCTCTAGGTTAACCAAACCTAGGTTCTAATACCAAAAATTCTGTAATGCACCTAAGTGGGAGTTAACAGTTTCTAATAAATAAAATAAAGATTAGAAAATAAAAATAAACTTCACAACAAATATATCCGGGACTTAAATGTAAAATCTCAAAACAAAATAAAAATGTAAACAACAATTAAACTATAGTTTAATGTAGCACCTTTAATTTTAATAATGTAAAACTGTCATCATCATCATCATTCTAACCCTCAGTACATCTTAATACAATCACCGACAGTAACTGAAAGTTTTGAGAGAGTTTTGAGAGAATATTGAATATTTCTTATTTCTCTGAATCAAAATTATACATAGATGCTACATATATAGTGGTACAGTGGTTAACTTTTCTAATCTAATAACAGAAAGAAAAATTAAACTAGGAAAGGAAGAATTGTCAAATTACAACCCAATAAATCCTGATTCTATAGCTGTCAATCATCTAAATATTTCCTTGTTTAATCCCTAGAATCTGGATTCTAACTTTGGAAGATTTTCAACACTCCCTCTCAAGCTGCGTTGTAAATGTCGTAACACAGCTTGTGACTCAGTTCTTCAAAGTCAGTTCTTGGAAGAGCTTTAGTGAGAATGTCTGCTATTTGAGATTTCGTAGGAGTATAGATCAGCTGCATAATTCCTTTTTCAACTTTTTCTAAGATGAAGTGTCGATCAATTTCGATGTGTTTCGTCTTATCATGGTGCACATGATTCTTTGCAATACTGAGAGCAGCTTGGTTGTCGTAGAACATCTTGATAGGTTTCTCACTTGATACTCCAAGTTCACTAAGAAGTCTCTGTATCCATATGCCCTCACAAATACCAAGAGCAAGTGCTCTAAATTCAGCTTCTGTACTGCTCCTTGAGACAATAGATTTCTTCTTGCTTCTCCAAGTCAAAAGGTTTCCCCAAACATAGGAACAATATCCTGATGTAGATCGCCTGTCTGAGATGTCTCCTGCCCAGTCTGCATCTAAAAAGACTTCAACTTCACGACTCTCATTCTTTTTATATAACAGACCTCTTCCTGGTGTCATCTTGAGATACCTCAAAATCCTATATACTGCTTCCATGTGTTCTTCTGTTGGGTTATTCATGAACTGACTCACAAAACTAACAGAAAAACCAATATCAGGTCGTGTATGTGAGAGGTAGATTAGACGTCCTACAAGTCTCTGATATCTCCCCTTGTCAACAGGTGCACTGTCTTTCTCCACTCCTAGCTTCTTGGTTGGATCCATTGGAGTATCAGTGGGTTTGCATCCAAGCATGCCTGTCTCCTTGAGTAAGTCTAGAACATACTTACGTTGGGAGATGAATATCCCCTTCTTAGACCGTGCTACTTCCATACCAAGGAAGTATCTGAGATTACCAAGTTCTTTGATTTCAAATTCCTTGGCCAGGAGTCCCTTTAACCTGAACAGTTCTTCTTCATAGTCACCTGTTAGAATGATATCATCCACGTACACAATTAGTACGGCTCTCTTCTTTTCTGGAGAAAATTTTACAAACAGTGTGTGATTAGCCTGACATTGGGTGTATCCATGCCTCATAACTGTCTTTGCAAATCTATCAAACCAAGCACGAGGAGATTGCTTGAGTCCGTATAAGGATTTTCTAAGTTTGCATACTTGGTTGTTGTTGAATGGAGTTTCCAATCCTGGGGGTATCTCCATGTACACTTCTTCTTCCAAATCACCATTTAGAAAAGCATTCTTGATGTCTAGTTGGTGTAATGGCCAATCTAGGTTTGCTGCGATAGAGAGGAGGACTCTGATAGTGTTGAGCTTGGCCACTGGAGCGAATGTTTCTTGGTAATCTATTCCATAGGATTGAGTAAAGCCCTTCGCAACAAGACGAGCTTTTAGTCTCTCAATGCTACCATCAGCCTGATGTTTGACAGTAAAAATCCACTTACAACCAACAAGCCTTTTTCAGGGTGGAAGTTCTGAAATTACCCATGTGCCATTTTTCTCCAAGGCCCTGATTTCTTCATAAACTGCCTTTTTCCATTTTGTATGTCTTAGGGCTTCCTCAATGGAGTTAGGGACCTGCACATTGTCAAGACTCGAACAAACGCCTGATAGGATGGAGATAGTTTACCAAATGAGACAAACTTATGAATAGGATGTTGTGTGCATGATCTTACACCCTTTCTCAGAGCAATCGGCATATCTGAGTCATCAGAGATACTTTCAGTCTCGGGATTAGAATTTCCCTTACCTGTGTAAATTTGAGTAGGTTTTGGACTTGGTTCTGGCTCTTGGACAAGTGTAAGAGGAGTTGAGAGTTCCATTCCCATCATAGGCCTTTTCCTCTTAACATAGACACGAAGCTCTTTATTCTCAGTCTGTGGTGATTTAGGTTGATTGGGAACAGGTGAAACTGGAGTTTGTGGTAACTGACTCTCTAGTTGTATGTGATCAGGGGTGAGAGTATGGATGATTGGCTCAGGTTGAAATGACTCGACAGAGGACTATGGAGGATCAAGAGGTTGGATTGAATGACTAGGATGAGGCCCCCAAAGCTGATATTCCCTCATGTTCTCCCCCTGAATTTCAGTTTTGGGGTAGTAGGATTGGTGTTCAAAGAAGGTCACATCCATTGAGTTGTAGAATTTTCGGATAGTGGGAGAATAACATTTGTAGCCTTTTTGATTTGAGGAATACCCAATAAAGATACACTTGATGGATTTTGGATCCAGTTTGCTACGGTTTTGCTGGTGTATATGAACAAATGCTGAGCACCCAAACACTTTTGGATCTAATGATGAAATGAGTCTGGTAAGAGGAAAGTATTGAAGGAAGGCTTGATAGGGTGTTTGAAATTTGAGAACTTTGGAGGGCATTCTATTGATGAGATATGTGGATGTAAGGACAGCTTCTCCCCAGAAAAATTTTGGAACATGTGTGGAAAACATGAGAGATCGGGCAACCTCAAGTAAATGTATGTTTTTTCTTTCTGCTACCCCGTTTTGTTGAGGAGTATCAACACAAGAAGTTAAATGAACTATGCCTTGTCCTAGGAGATAAGTACCCGAAACAGATTTGAAGTATTCTTTGGCATTGTTAGTTTTTAAGACTTGAATCTTGGTTTGGAATTGTGTTTGTATCATGTTGTTGAAGTTTTGAAAAATTTGACCTATTTCTGATTTTTCTTTCATGAGGAATATCCAGGTCAGTCTAGTGTGATCATCAACAAATGATACGAACCATCGAGTTCCTGTTATATTTTTCACTCTTGAGGGACCCCACACATCACTATGAATCATGGCAAATGGACGAGATGGTTTATATGAAAGACTAGGATAGGTGTTACGAGTATGCTTAGAGAATTGACAAATTTCACATTTGAAATGTTTTGGATTTTTATTGATGAACATTGAAGGAAAAAGTTTTTCTAAATATATAAAATTAGGATGATCAAGACGATAGTGCCACAACATAATTTCACTATCTTTATTGACATAGGAATTTAAAACAGACTGACTTTTAAAAGAGACACCACTTGTAGTTTGAGCTTGTCTTCTTAGAGGAGTATGGTCCTTGAGGAGATAGAGTCCCGAACACATCTCAGCACTGCCAATCGTCTTCCCCGAATCCAATTCTTGAAATTCACACAAGTTTGGGAAAAACTTAGTTACACAATTCAGATCACGAGTCAATTTACTAATGGAAAGTAAATTACAATCCAAACTTGGAACATGGAGAACGAAATTTAGGGTCAGATCCTTGGTAATCTTGACT